>JAGFMW010000200.1:0-294084 GCA_021030935.1 Astrothelium subdiscretum
AGTTTTTTTGTTTTAGAACTAATTTATAATTCTAGACTATCTCAAAAATTATAATATTATTATAATAACATTATAATTAGAAAATTTTTGACCACTATAATAATATATCTATCTAAATAATAAAATAATTATATAGACCAAACTATATCAATTATTTATTAAATATTTTTTATATTATTATATATATTTATATATAGATTCTATTTTTGAGTTGTTGATAGCGTAAAATATATAATAATATTTTTTTGATTGTTCGATTATTTAATAACCATAATAGATAATCTATATTTAACGATTTAATAGCGCGCTATTAATAACTCAAAAAATATAGAGATTAGATATAGATATTTTGTAAAACACAATATTGAGATAATAACTAAAATAGATATATAAGTATCTACCAAGTGGCCCACAAAATCCGTAGAAAAGCAAATTTAATTGAGCTAGAGAGTCGGCTTTTTGCTATATTAAGATTGTGCTTAGACAAGAATTTCGGAGCACTCGAATCTTTTTAGATAAAAGCAGCGAGCGCTTAGAAAGGAAGCTAGATCGAGAATATCGAGTTCTCATGGGCGCTCTGTACTATATAGGTAGCTCAGAGACTATGACATGCTGACCTATAAAGGTCAAGGAACATGGATAGGCAGGGGCTCATAACGAAAAAAGCATATCGGATAACGATAAGGCTGAGCCTGGCAGGGTCTCAATGTAGGCAAGGTGCAGGGTTGGCTGCACGGACGCGAGCACGCTCTCTTCCCTGCTCGCTCGCTCGAGTGGTTTCAGATTCTCTCGGCCGCCCGCATTAGGTCCCATTGCCCCCGACCTCTGAGCTCAAACCTACCTACCTCAATTTACGGATCTAAATATCGGATAAGACTCATACGAAGCAAGCGAACCTGGTAGAATAGCCTTCTGGGGGTTGCGCGAGCCAGGTGTGGAATCAAGATGATAGACGATATATTGCGTCCTATTGCGTTAGCACATCTCTTACTAAAACCGGTCCGAGAGGTTTATTGAGTCGGTGCCGGATTAGTCTATAGCTGGTATTCAACTACCTACCTTAATCTGCCATGGCGCGAAACGCCTCCAAGACGGAGCAGGGACCCCATACCTCGACGCAGTTTTCTTTACTCATCTTGACTGCAATGGTTTCCAAAGCTGCAAATATTTTACCTTTTCGACATTATTTGGGACGATCTCTTGAGTGTATAGTACCAAGGACTAGCATCAAAAGTCGCGCCCTTTCTCATGGGCAAAGGGAGATTCATGTATGGCAAGAAGAGATTGGAGATTGAAGTGAGCGCGAAGCACATGTGACTACTTGGAACCGGTTTGTAGGCCCTGTGGTCCTTTATTGTATCGAGAGTCTGGCTACAATCTAGTAGAGTGGCGTGATGGTAGGAGAGAGACTGGTTATACATTGTAGCTGCTGGCTTCGAATCCACGGAGAGCAAGGCTTGTAACTTCTCTCTCGCTCATTGCGACCGGAGCTACGTACCAGGGGGTTGTCGGAAGAAGTGCAATGGCTTGCGCTCCAATTAGGCGAGGGATGTTAGAGTTCTATTTCAAATTTTCTTCTCGCATCACTATTGTGATTAAGTTCTGGCCTAGTTTTGGCAGCCAACTCAAAAAACACCTCATTAGGAGGACGTCCCCCCAATGGTAGACGACGTGTCCTACCATTTCTTAGCGCGGTCTATGCGTGGGAGTAAAGGAAGCATATTCGCTTAGGTTAGTAGAGTTGTCCAAAATAACCGCTATGCATCATTCAGGCAATTATGTAGGCAAAAAACAGTTCGAAGGTTTCCCCTAGTAGTGTAAAATAGTATCTTTTGTCTGTAAAACAAATCAAGCTTGAAGTTCTGCCATTGCTGCCTTCTTCTGCTCTTTAAGCTTCCGTTTTCTAGAACCTGCTTCGGACGCTGCACCATCCGTTTCATTCCTTTTCTTCTTCCGTCTCTTACCCTCTTTCTGTTGATCCTCGCTAGCCTTCCTTTTCTTGCCTTTTTCACCCTTTTGCCCACCTTCCAGTGCCTTCAACTCATCTCGATCCAGTGATCCTTTTCCTTCCACTTCACTACCGCCCTTTCCATCTTTCTCTTCATCACTTCTCTCATCCTTTTTCAGGCCCTCCAATACATCATCCTCTCCTTCCCAAAGCTGTTCAGCCATCCAAATAGGCAGACTCGCCGTTCTCTCGCCCTTCACGTAGAGTGCTCTTACTCCTCTCCATTTACCCGGCACGTACTTCTCCACCAAACGCTCTACTGCCATTTCAACATTCTTCTTCACCATCTCCGGCGTCCACCCCTTTCCACTTCTCCCAATTCTAACAGATGTGCTCGTGCTCGGACTCAATTGCACCGTCGTCGCTCTCAGCGCTTTCTCAATCTCCCTCGCTGCGTCCGCTGGAGTCGCTACCCGCGCCGGATCCCGGTCTTTCTGCGCCCTTCTCGGCGTCAGCGCATGCTTCTTGTCCTTCTTCACCCTTTTCCCGTCAACGCGTTCTGGCGCTGGAGCTAGATTGACAGGTATTGGCCTTTTCAGCCCAGACTTATAGAATGTCTTACCAAGAAGGGAGGGCAGGTATGTGACTATTCTATCGTCGGCGAGGAAAAGGTCATGTTGGGCGAGGAGCTGGCGCCGATTTTCGAAAGGCTTGTACTCTGCTTTGAGTTTTGAAATGGGGATGATTTGGGTGATGCGCTGCGATAGGGGGGCGGGAAATGATGGATGCTCGAGGAGTTCTCTATAGGAAGTCGTAGGGTCGCAGGTGAAAAGACAGACTCTGGAGTCCTGGGAGCTGTGTATCGGATGGGGCAATGGACTGACAGATGGTGAGTTCTCATGAATTGTCTCGCACGTTCATTCGGGGGTTTAGGGTTATGGCACACATCATTCCCGGCTTCAGTCTCGTCTTATCCACAATAAATTTTTTGGTTGTAAGGATGAGCTGTATTGGTTCACCATCCACAGAAGCATTCTCATCGTCATCCGAAGATTCTGCAGCTGCATCTAGAAGATCCTTTTTTGAAGCTTCTTGTGACCTCTTCTCCTGCTCTCTCTTAATGTGCGCAAATAATGCTGTGGCCGCTTTGAGAGTCTAAGCAGTATTAGTTCCGACCACACAACAGTCTGTTGGAGTGGTACCTGGTCTGGATCTAGTTGATAAGGAGTGTTCGAGCGATGTTTCCCCTCAATTATCTGTTTTTCCGGAGCCATATTGTGAGTCAAATCGTTGGTCGACCAAAGCTAAGGAGACTTTTTTCAAGGCTGAACGTCAAAATTAACGCGAGCTCGCTTATCTACGAAATCTTGGCACGCACACCGCCTTCGCCAGAGCACGTGCTAACGTGTGTTCCCTGCAAGTGACGTCAAGTCCTCCGCCAGGTCACTCTGGTGACTTGCGACAATCAAATCAAAAACTTCTCATTCTTCTCGACTATCGACCTACTAACTTTCGAGGACCGCACCGCACTTCTGAGCCATCGTTGCAACAAATTCGAGAGCCGTCCTTTACGTATCGATACATAAGACTGGAGAATGACGCTGCTGCCCACCAATTTTCTGACCCAGAAGAAAGCTCCTTGACATACTCCGCGCCATGAATGCTAGGGATGAAACACAAATGGTATCTACGAGAAGGCGCTATGCAGCGATATGCACATACAAAAAAAGAATGCGAAATGGATCAGCCATACAAGACGTACAATGTACGGAAAAGAGGTCCTGGCACGACCGTCTTGAGACCGTGGCATCAAAATCGAGGACGTTTCCAATAATATTGCTACGAGCGTCAATGCAATCAGCAAAATCGTCACGGCACAGTCGATAGAGTGAAAGTGACTCCTTACCTTGTGCTGCTTTCGTACGGCCCTAAGACCCGGCTTTCCCATACCATCGACCACGGCATTTCGGCGCATCTCGTCAGCATCCATCTCAGGAACATAATAAAACTCGTTCTCCAGAGCTTTCCCAGCCGCATCCTTGCCCTCGCGGCTGATTTCACCCACGCATGGTGTCGCATCCAATATCGCCTTCAAGTCCGACCCCGTCAATTTCACATTGTTAGAGGATTTGGAAGGCGAGGCTGTGGTCCTGAGGTCGAAAGGCAGGTTTTTGAAGATGGTGGAAAGAGGCATCGAATGGATACGCGAAAATGCCAATTGATTGATGACGTGGTTCTTTATTGGGCTGATCTGGACTCGGCGAGATGAACTGGAAGATGCGACGCGATGAGGAGAAGCAGGAGAACTGTGGGCCATGGGACGCGGACAGTTGCGCTCGGGAGTCCTGGCTGGATCGGATCTGATGGATTCAAAGCGTGAGAGCAAATTCTCGCCAGAGGGGTAGAAAGAGTGGACGATGGGGTCGTTCTCTTCGTTGCTATCAGAATGTTCCTCAAAGTCACATGAGGGATTCGATTTCGAGATTTTAAGAGGTGAATGTTCTGAAAAAGTGTGTGAGTTAAGTTGGGGTGAAAGTCGCTGCGAAGGGGATTGCTGTTGATCATCTGCAGAGTCATGGTCCTCATAGACTTGAATGCCGCCGTCAGCGCTTATATCCGGTGGATCTGAGGCTAAGAATGTTGCAGAGGCTGTCAGGTTTGGTTGTAATGGTGATGGGGACACTGGTGACTGCAATCGGCCTGGCATGAGGGGTGGGCTTGACGCAAAATGTTGTTCTTCGGCGTCGACTTCAGCAACGTTTCGTGTCGAAGACTCTTCTTCCTCACCATTCGTACTCGATCGATTCTCAGTACCGTCTCTCCGTGGCCATGCAATTAGGACACGCGTTTCCAACACGTCAACAATTATTTGTGCTTCAGGTCGGTCCGACGCGAACGTATCGCCCTTTCCCAACTGATATATCTCATTTTTACAGTGTATTTTTGCACCGTTCCAGCCAAGACATTCTAACAGGATTTCGCCGTGAGAGTGTTCGGATGAGGGAGCCAAATACATGGCACGTATGTGGACGCGGGAAATGAGGCGGTTAGCGGAGAGCTGGTAGTCTGAGGAGTTGGCAGAGCGGCCGATATTAACAGGCTCGCCCGAAAGCGGCACGTCCACCGATGGCACTGTACCAAGAGGTGCACGCTCCTCGAGCGTCGACACGGTGCGGTTCGTGCCAGGACGCGCCGCATTTGGAGAAGAAGGCAATATACCAGTCGAGGATGTTGGGATCGGCGTTGGATAATGCTTCAGGTCAGCGTTTCTGTCGCCATATTTGCGTTTGGCAGATTTGGAGCTTGGCAACCCCGGAGACGAAGACAGAGGTTCGAAGGCTGGGAGGAGTGAAGGACGTGGTCCAGCTGAAGGGCTCATTTGCGATAATGACTTTTCCTCGTTCTGAGGAGAAGTCATGATCGAAGACACGATCTGAAACACGCAAAAATATCCTCTTTCCCAGCCTTCTAGTTGGTATCAGAAACAGACGCCAAAGACGCCGCGTCTGATATTGGTGAGAATGACGCGATGGGTAAAGCAGGAAAGGAGATCAAAGTATTAGACAAGTAGTACAGGGCTACATGAAGACAACTGCGTGGTGCAGGAATGTTAGACACGAGTAAGAGGAGCAGATATTAAAGGTGGAATGCCCGTCCCAGAGGTGCGTTGACCGCGAAGACGCGCTTAACACGCTACTAGGCGAACTGCACAAAAAAGGTCCCACTTCCCCCGCATAGCAATGAAACACAACGCCCGATCCTCAAGCAATTCAACGGCCACAAGATTGACTTGCTCATGAGCTTTCTACTTGCAAGAAGCCATTCGGATAATTGGATTTGATTGTATTCAATTGTCCACACTACAAATCATAAATATTTATCCAGTTCTCAAGCGTCGACGGTACCTCCGGCAGTATGGAGGTACCTGAGTCAGTATATCTTATGTCTTGCATATCTTCCATCGATCCAACATCCGCGGCGCATGTACCACCCTAGCCAAGCCTTCAACATTTGGTTCCGCCAGCTCAGCGCGCTCACTGGACGCTTCGCACGCGCCATTGTTCACGGTCACGGTCACGCGTTGGCGTCGCCGTTGCCTTAATTCGGCCCAGCCGAACCCACTTTCACGTCAGAGTGTGGATTGCTTTTTCTCGCGTCATGCAAGAATATACGGATGTATTACTAGTCACCACGTTAGTAGGACTTGTACATGTCATATCGGACACGCTGGAAGAAATTTTTCAACTAGAAATGTGTCTCGGTGTGGGACCTTCTCCAATGGTCAGATGCCGCACATGCATTGGAACTTTTCATAAATCTTAAAGAGCCATTTCTTTGAGGTATCAGGTTTGGTGTCCAAGCAATCCTAACAAGACGTCCATGCATGACTGTATTGCCAGGGTATTCTCAAGAAATATCTAAAATCATTAGACAATGGAAAGCAATTCTTCCGAACTCATCGCTTGGCATTTAGGTAAGCCTGAAACATCAGTGACTTGCATAGGCGTCGGAAGAATCAATCCAAATGTCATGGCGTGTCAGTATTAAAGCCCCTCAAAACCCGGGACACTTTGATTGAGATAGATTGTAGGATCTGCTCTGGATGCAAGATTTGTCTTCACTCGAGATAGGAGAATTGCAATGATGCAAGCGGGCGTAGGGCCAATTGAAAGCTTATGGATTTCATACTAGGAACAACATCTCAAGTGCACCTTTACCATCTTTGCCACCCATACTCGCACCATACCACTGCCGCAATCCGAGCGAGAGGTCTATTTGAGCTTCTTCTTTGGACGAAGCTGGTTGGTGTGGCCGCATTTCTTCTTACGACAATTTGTGGCACGAGGGGGAAGACGAGCCTTTAACCATATCAGTCACCGTTACTTACGCTGACATCAACGGGAACAGTTTCCACTTACATAGCACTTGCGGCATATGGTCTTGTCGCAGTTATAGCTGGACGCTAACGCCTTAAGCGAAGGCTCAATAATACCACCGCGAAGACGCAGCACCAAGTGAAGGGTAGATTCCTGAGATATAGTGGTCAGCCGGTGCTTCTTCATTCCCAAATGTTGCGTCACGCCTGCATTCGAAGTTCTTTGGATAGCAAACGTGTAGAACATTATTATCCATTCTCAATCTTTTTAGGTTTTCGCATGAGACGTGAAGTCATCTTGCTGAGCCTTTCTACCGAATGGTTCCTGCAATGCAGATATTGAACCCACCTTTTGGATATTGTAGTCACTTAGAGTCCTCCCATCTTCGAGCTGCTTGCCCGCGAAAATCAAACGCTGCTGATCTGGAGGAATGCCTTCCTTGTCCTGGATTTTGCTCTTTACATTGTCGATCGTATCTGAAGATTCGACTTCGAGGGTAATCGTTTTACCCGTCAAAGTCTTGACGAAGCTGAAATCCACAGCGTTAGCAAGGCATGGTAAAAGCCGATGGTTGTGGCGAATTTCATCGTTGGTTCAGTTGGGTGAGTTTGAAGGCGCTGGAATCCGCTTACATCTGCACTGTTGTGGAGTAAAATATTAGTCAACCCTTCAAGTTTGAAATGGATTTGTTCTGCAACTTACTCTTGATGGTTTGAAATGGATGATGTCAACTTAGGGTGGAAGTTCAGAGAGTTTTTGAATGTCCTATCGTTGCGGCAGGGTGGTGGGATCTTAGCGCGAACCTAAGCGAGGTGGACAAATTGTTGACGAGTCAAGGGGCACAGGGGAGGGGCAAGATCAGATAATGGTAGGCAGGCAAGCAGGGACGGTGTTCCAGGACGCCAATGCTTTAAGAATCTTAGACTGCCCCGAATGCTCTAGTTTATTTTACATATTATATAATATAGGTAAGTAAAATCAGACAACTTCCATTTCTGTATCATGCCCGTTTCCATCTTGCACAGAACCATCTCCTTCATCTTCCGTAAGATCATCGCTTTCATCTCGCACGAGATCACCGCCTCCATCTTGCGTAAGGTCGTTGTCTCCATCTCGCCCAAGATTATCGCCTTCCCCTCGTAACAAATCATTGCTCTCGGCCATTTTTGCCAATTCCTTTTTTCGCCTTCGCAGCTCCCGTCTTTCTGTATACCCCTTTCTTTCCGCCCATACGTTGAATTTCAGCTCAGCGGCATACACGGCATCAACAACCGACTGCAACGACACCTTTAGCATGTCACTTCCCTGCTCATATAATGCTCTCATTGCGCCATCGCCGCCATTCGGTCCATCCAGATCCGCAATGGTTTTATACGTCCTGTATATACGACCAGGAAGCGGCGTCGACTTATCATCCCTGAACCTGCTCACGGCCTCATCTGCTGAGACCACCTTCCTTTGTCTGAGACCACGCTGCACAGCACGCACCCTCTCTCGCTGGCTTGCTTCTAATGCATCCCTGTTGGGCGTCAAGTCCTCATTCAGGCCCTCTGGTAAAGGCTTGGGCGGCGTATCTTGGCCGATAGGAAACATGTCGAACAAAGCCCTTCTGAAGTCGTCGTTGGCGGATGGCTCTGCTCTCGTATACGTCCGCTCGTACCATGCGAGATAGTCATCCATTTGCGTATTGTCCCAAGTAAAGACATCGGCTTCGGTCGCAACATGAGCGTCTCTGTAGCTCAGACGTCCCGAGTACGTAAATTTGGTGTCGTGGGCGCGTTTGGCGGAAAGCCAAGTCTGCCAGTTCATGGACATGAACGCCGGCTCCGTGGACGTTACGGGATAGGGGCCTCTCTTGGATATTGGATAGAGAAGCTTGACAGCGACAATGATAAGCGACAGAAGCTCTACTTCAGGTAGATGCGACCGTCGTGCGCGAGTTTTTCCACGGGGGTAGGTGAAAGTGTAGTTGATGATCGGAGCAAGGCTCCGTACGCAAGGATAAATTTGGATGGGAAGAGCGAGCTCTTTGATATATCGATATAGCAGTAAGAACGAATTGATTGGCGGAAATTGCATTTGATATTCTCGTTGGTAGGCTATGCATAAATGCGCAGCGGCAACTTGGAGATCCCCAGATCGAAGGGCGATGATAGGTTCTAGAGTCCCAGTATATTCAGGGGGGAGCTGAGCTCGCATATCCTCTGAAATAGACACAAAGACACGATTGTATGGCATAGATCCAGATGATGCCCAACGTTGGACGTCGGCCGGGCTAATGGGCAAGCGTAGCAGCAAGATACCGAGATAGCATAGAGCCAGCGTTTCGATGATCATTGGACTGTCAGTAAGTCTTCGTTGCTTTCTTTGGCCACCTTCCGTCCCTCCTTGCTCGGCCTCAGAGGTGCTGTAGAGTTGGGGGTGGCTGCCACCTTCCGTGTTATTCTCGTTGAGATCAACTCGATTGCTTAGTTTCTGCAGACGAAGAGCCCACAAGTCTCGGATAATTATCTGTGGGTTGTTGTCAAATTAAATGGAACCAATATTGTTGGGTGTGTAGCAAAATCTCATGTTACCTCGAGTTCTTTTGGTAAATCTTTGACGGTGACGAGCCAGGATGACTGTTTCCAGAGAATAAGTTGATAACACAGCATGTAATGTTCGAACGCCTTTCGACCTTCGAGACCTATTCATTAAAATACAATCAATTCTTATTCATTCCGTAACATGTGCTTAAACCCAGACTCACGTAGTTTGACCTTTTCACGCTTCTCTTTTTCTCGCCTTGCCCGAGTCTGGCTATTAGCTTGAATGAACAGGTCATCTTCGGCTCCTCGTTGTTGAAGTTCCTTACACAATAGATTAGGAAATGATTACGAAGGTGCTATAAAGCTGGGTATGAAGAAATTTACCTGATGGAGATGTCCTCTAACACAACTTACGCCGTCTTCGTCTTCGAAGTATCTAGTTGCAGTGCAATTATCAATACCACAAACAGCGCCTCTAAACGTGTCACGCTGAGACATTATTTCATAAAGAGACCAAGCTGATGCATTGACTGTAGGTCTTCATGAGGGTTCCATGTCTTTATCAAATAAAGTTGGAGCGTGGGGCGGAATATTTTTGGGTGATGTTGAAGGCTCTAGGTAATGTACAGCGATGCACAACACTGACAGAAATTACCGACACGCTTTCTCAGAAAACAATTATTTCTATCAACTATAGAGTTCTCGAGGTAGGTGATCCTATGGCAGTTACATCGTTCGCTCATGCTTTTAAGATCATGATGATCGTTACGAACACGGTGCTCGCAGAAGACGATCCATAAATTGCAAACCCAACCAGTACCCTACATCACCATTACGAGAGGCGCGGTCATGCCAAAAGCAACGATGACGCGCATGCATAGAGCAAGAATTGGATTCGCTACACCTGCAGGCCCTGTGTATAGCTGCGACCGCTTGCCCAACAAATCCCAGTCGCTGAGTCCTCTCTTGTGCGCCCCCCTCATTGGTTTGGATTGGATGTCTAAGCACCCTTGGGAGCTTCCTTGGCGTCGATAGCAGCCTCTTCACCCATGGCAGTAAGGACAATGACGTCTGCGACACCATCAGTAAATACTCGTCATTACCGCGATCTTTCCAAAACATACTGGTGTCCTTGGAGTCCTGGTTGAAAAGCTTATCGATCTTGTCGCCAACCTCCCCGTCGGGAAGCTTGACATCGTCTTTGGTGGAGCCATCATCAGACATGAGAGAGAGGAATCCGTCGTCAGTAACATCGAGCTTTCGAGAAATCAGCCAAACTCTCGAAGTCCAAGCAAGCAGGCCGACTTACGAGCTGGTATTCCTTGCGGCTGACATTAGGAACGTCCATGTTGTGGGTAGAGGGGCAGAGATCTTCCAATTTCTTGCTGGTGAAGATGTCAATGGCGACAAGGTGGACCTTGGCGTGACCGTGCTTCCCAGTCTTGGAGGTGGACATTTCAACAATCTTGCAGGGGCGGCCCTTGATGACGACGAAACCGTTCTTCCTCAAGGCAGAGCACTGCATGGGGAAGGTGGTGGAGGCACCGGCATCGGCGCTCTCAAACGTGACCTCATGCTATCAGAAAAGACCGAGTCAGCGCCATTTCTACATGCTCGCGCAGTGATGCAGGGTAGAAGGGAGTATGTAGGCCGGAGCCTATAGCGGGGCAATCGCAGCGGCGGGAGTCTTTACCTGGGCATCGTTGTTCTCGGCCATGGCGAGAGATGTGTAGCAAAGAAAGGTGTAAAAAGGCGCAAAGCTGCGAACAAAAGAAGGCAAGATTGAGTGGGTGGAGGATGGTGGGGAGCGGAGGAAGATTCTCAGAGCGAGTCTTGACTTGGATGGAAAGTGCGAGTGCGAGTGCGCACCACCACGGTACTAAGTGGTAGAACCTTGGAATACCATCATCCACCGCGCTAGCCCAGAAGCGGTAATCCCACCATTTATCTGTCTGGCTGCCGTTTGTCCTGTCGACTACAAGCCTCAACGCCTAGGACACTGGATTCGCCAGACAACTTGTGACAGTCAAGACGTTCTGAAACTACCAATCTCCCACCCAATAGCATACAAATTTGTTCTTGTATCTCCCAATTTCCTAATTTTGTCAAGTAGAAACAACCCTTGGTTGGTGCTTGCCCCGGACCCGGGAAGCTTCAAAATGCATAAACCACTTATCCTAAGATAATCAAGAGCATTTGCCACAGTGACGATGTGGCTGAACCGCTCGCCAGCTCAGACTCCTTCGTCTGCATCACCTCCGCCTCGTGACCATCCCTTCTCTCCTGCTACAGCATCGCCGCGCAGATCATCCCATCTGGCGCCAAACCCGCTTCCCCAACGGCCCGGGTTGCCATCTCGAACCTCCTCGCTGTCATTGCTATCCAACGCCTCGAATGAGACCCTACCAGGTTCCAAGCGAGCACCGAACGGCTCCTCTCTCAAGCATGAGCTGAGCACGTCTCCGGCGGCCAATGTTTCGGACCCATTGGAAGTTCTAGAGGGCATTATTGGTACATCGCTGAAAAGAGACGATGACATCGAAGCAGAGAAACGAGGAAGAGTGGAGAAGGATGCACCCAGCGAGCGAGTGCAAGATATAGACTTTGGAGGACTCAGTCTACAGGAATTTGCAGCGCAGGGCAGACCGACACGCCCGTCGAGACCACGCACATCGACGGAGGCATATGTGGATAGTGCTCACACAATTGCAGGCTTTGAGAAGGAAAGGGGCAATTTCGAAGAGCTCCATCGTTCTATCTTGGCTTGCGATGACGTTCTCAAATCGGTCGAGACGTATTTGATGAGCTTTCAAAAGGACTTGGGTACGGTCTCTGCCGAGATCGAGACGTTGCAGTCTAGGTCCGTGGCTCTGAACACGAAGATGGAGAATCGGAAACGGGTGGAGAAGATCTTGGGACCAGCTGTGGAAGATATCACCTTGTCACCAGTCATTGTCAAGAAGATTACGGAGGGACCAATTGATGAAGCTTGGGTCAAGGCACTTGAGGAAATAGAAAAAAGGTCTCGAGCTATTGACGGGAAAACCAAAGATGGAAGCAAAGTCCAAGCGGCAGGAGATCTTCGGCCGTTACTGGAGAATCTCACCAACAAGGCTATCGAGCGAATACGGGATTACCTCGTGGCTCAGATCAAGGCATTTCGGTCCCCAAATATGAATGCTCAGATTATACAACAGCAAGGTCTTCTCAAGCACAAGGACATTTTTCCATTCCTGCTTCGACACCAGCCTCAGCTCGCTGATGGCATCAGCCAGGCCTATATTAACACAATGAGATGGTACTATCTCAATAACTTTTCCCGATATAAAGCATCCCTGGATAAACTCAAGCTTCATACTATTTCAGCACAGGAGGTCATTGGCAGCGATGATTCTGCCAAAAAGTCAAACCTGATGGCTACTTCTCGCATACCTTCGGCACCCCATGATGCCTTTTCCCTGGGCCGACGAATGGATTCCTTGACAACTCAATCACATGCCGCACTGCCTTCTCATATCGCTGAAGATGACCAGTCTACACACTTTATTGAGGTCCCTTTCCGTTCTTTCAATCTTGCTTTGATCGATAATGCGTCTGCGGAGTTCTCATTTCTTACAGAGTTCTTTGCGAAGCAAGGCTTCCATGCTGTGTCGCGCAAATTCACTGCCATCTTTTCTCCGACTTTCGAGCTGGGACAGGCTCTCACCAAGCAATTGATTTCAGATCCCAATACAGACGCTTTGGGTGTCTTGATCTGCCTGCGACTCAACCAAGCTTTCGCATTCGAACTACAACGACGGAAAGTGCCAGCGGTTGAGGGCTATATCAATGGAACGAACATGTTGCTCTGGCCTCGATTCCAGAAAATCATGGACATGCATTGCGAATCATTGAGACGAATTACATCATCTCTCTCGGGGCGTGGCGCTGCGTCTGCACTTGCGCTTACCTCGAATAACACACCAGGTGGCGCTTCCACGGCACCGCATCCGTTGACCCAGAAGTTTGCGAATTTTGTGCAAGCGATCTTGGCTCTCAGTAGTGAGGCGGGCGATGATGAACCTGTGAGCAATAGCCTGGGCAGATTGCGAACGGATTTTGAGGCTTTCCTTGCCAAGATGAGCAAGAGCGTGGCAGACGCCAGGAAAAGAGAGAGGTTCTTGGGAAACAATTATAGCCTGGTTTTGACGATCGTGGGCGACACGGGAGGGAAGCTCGCGGATGAAGTCAGGGGTCACTTTGAGGAAATGAAAGAGACGTATAGTGAAAATCGATGAAGTCCGAGATTCAGGGTGCGAGCTGGATATATGTTGCACACGGTGTATGGCATATAGACCGGTCCCAAGAACGACTGTTTGTGTCGAGAGCGTTATGGTTCTTTGTCGTATACTATTGCTAGGTAGACACTTTTCAGAAGTCTACTAATCTTCGGAAAGCTTTCCTGTCACTCCGGCCTTCTTAAGGACAATGAAAGACTTCTTCGAGGGGTCTCCACCATGGTCCTGTCGCGCTCCCCGTTGCGCCAGGAAACGGACTCTCTTGCATTCGGTCTGTCATTTCCCACCATTCCTTGACTTTTGGGTTTGCTGCCATCGCTTTCATGTCACGATCCCAGTCGTTGCCAACGTATTTAAAGCTAGCGAAGAGGATATGTTTGGCATCATCGTAAAAAATAGAGTCTGACAAAAAAAACGCGTGAGCGGAAATGATGCAGAAAAAAGCAAAAAGAAAAACAACTGAATAAGGGAGTTCTACAATCTTCGATATTGCATTCCTTTATTTGTTTGAGGACTTCAGGCCACACGGCAGCGTGGCATTTTTTGTATTCTTCGAGGAACTCCGGTTTGAGATAGACGTACTGTCCCACACGTGTGGATGAGGCAGGCATGGTGGCTGATTTTCCAGGACAAACGGAGGCTCTTCAATATTTCCGAGGGCTTGTTGTTCCGAGATCTGAGGTTGCGTCCTGCCCCGCGTTTGCCGAGGTCCAATTCACCGATGCAGCAGCCTTTGGGAGTCCGGGGTACGGCCGAGACCGCCGTATTCCGAGCTCCCACGGCTAAAGCCAGGTACAGACCTAATACATCCAGAGGTACCTGACCTTGTCTTCCGAGGCAATTCGCCACTATTAGAGGCTGACCTCACTCGTTAATTCGATTTCTTACCTCTTGCACATGCTTCGGGGATGTTCAATGTGGCAGCACGCTCGAGAGCTTCTGCCACCTACTCGTGCTCTCTTCTCCGTCCGCGAGTTGCAGTGAAGCCCTCCTCCTTCAAGGTACGGAGTGCAAGATCCGGTCGATTTGAACTTTTACTAAATTTTATATACTCAGTCTCCTACCATGCCACCAGCGCGAAAACAAAGCAGTATAGCCCCAGGTATGTCGATCACATGCCAACGGAAAATATCAATTTCTACAACCATGACGAACGTGTCTGATTGATTATGTCAATCTAGGCTACAGGGAAGACCTTTCTAAGGGACCTATGCTCCGGTTCGAAGAATCTCTCCCCAAGCTTCCTGTTCCAACCCTTCAAGAAACTGCCAAACGCTATCTCAAGTCCGTGCACCCGCTCCTTAGTAGAGACGAATATGCCGCAACGCAAAGAGCGGTTGAGGATTTCATCAGGCCATGCGGACAGGGTGAAACGCTACAAGAACGTCTCAAAGCCCGCGCAGAAGAGCCAGGACAGAAAAATTGGTTGGCCGAATGGTGGGACCAAGCTGCATACCTGACTTACCGTGACCCCGTCGTACCATACGTGAGCTACTTTTATTCGCACCGAGATGACCGAAAAAGAAGGGACCCGGCGAAACGAGCAGCAGCTATTACTACAGCCGTTCTAGAATTCAAGAAGCAGGTTGATGAGAAGACACTGGAACCAGAGTACATGCGGAAGCTACCAATGGCAATGAGCAGTTATAAATGGATGTTCAACGCATGTCGAGTGCCGGAAAAGTCTGCAGATAGACCCGCGAAGTACAATGCAGAAGAACACAAGTACATTGTTGCCGTTAGAAAGGGGGCGTTCTACAAAGTACCGACGGAGATAGGAGGGAAACAACTCAGTACCAGGGAATTCGAACAATGCTTCAGGAGAATACTGGAGACTGCGGAGGAGACGGAACCCGTTGGTATTCTGACAAGCGGGAACAGAGATGACTGGACTGAGGTTCGTGCTTCATCTCTTCTTTCCCCTTTGAACTGAGCTATTGTCAAGACTCTATGGTTGCGCGTTTTCAAAGACTAATACTCTTCTAGTGGCGCAACAACCTGCTCAACGCATCCCCTTCAAACGCCAAGACACTCCAAACCATCGAAGCCTCCGACTTCGTCATCTGCCTCGACACCGCAACTCCCGTCACTCTCGAAGAGCGCTCCCGCGCATACTGGCACGGCACCGGCACGAGCCGCTGGTTCGACAAACCCTGCCAATTCATCATCCACGACAACGGCACCGCCGGCTTCGCGGGCGAACACAGCATGATGGACGGCACGCCGACCCAACGCCTCAACGACTACGTCTGCGCCCTGATCCACCACAACAAGCTCGCCGCCCTGGACGACCCCTCGCTCCGCAGCAACCTGCCCGAACCCACACGGCTCCGCTTCGACATCGACCGCACCGTCCGCGCCGACATCGACGCCGCGCGGCGCCACTTCGCATCCCAGATCGACGCGCACGAGCTGCGCGTGCAGGCCTACCAGGGCTACGGCAAGGGGCTGATCAAGAAGTTCCGCTGCAGCCCGGACGCGTACGTGCAGATGATCATCCAGCTCGCGTACCACAAGTTCTACGGGAAAAACCGGCCGACGTACGAGTCGACGGCGACGCGCAAGTTCCAGCTCGGCCGCACCGAGGCGTGTCGTTCGGTGTCGGAGGAGAGCGTGGCGTTTTGCGATGCCATGGCGCATCCGTTGGTGAGTCCGGATGAGTGTCGGAGTAAGTTGCTCGCGGCGATTCAGGCGCATGTGGCGTATATCAGCGATGCGAGTGATGGGCGGGGTGTTGATCGGCACTTATTTGGATTGAAGAAGTTGGTGAAGGAGGGAGAGGAGATGCCGGCAATATTCCAGGATCCAGCGTATGGGTATAGCTCGACGTGGTACGTGTCGAGTAGTCAGCTGAGTAGCGAGTACTTCAACGGGTATGGATGGAGTCAGGTAGTTGAAGATGGATGGGGGTGAGTACTCAATATCTTGCATTCTCTTTGTTCCCTACTTTGCGAGATTGGGCTTGCTGACCGTCGACTAGCATCGCGTACATGATCAACGAGCACAGCATCCAGTTCAACATTGTTTGCAAGAGACTCGGAGCGGATCGCATGTCCTTTTACATCAACGAAGCCGCAGGCGATATGCGAGACATAATGTTGCCCATATTGGACTCGCCAACAGCCAAGATGTAATCTCGATTGGATAAGATCAGCAAGAATACCATTTTTGTGAAAGCACCGTGGATAGACGTGCCCTCAAGCGTGCATGTTATCCTCACAGAAGAATCGAGGTCCAAAGGAAAACACAATTCGGTTGCATTTCCAGTCTCTGTTCTTGTAAGTTTAGCTCAACTGTTGTATTCAGTGTTGCAAGACACACTCTGGCGAGAGATCTCCGCTGTACGCGCGTGATGTAGCAATACGTCCAGGGAAATATAGACAGATTTCCTACATTTTCCGAATGCCGCTTTTATGTATTCATCTGTCAGATCTGTAGTTATAAAAGTTTGCCTGCTATGTTCGCCAAGGCGCGAGAGATTGTTGGCATTATTTAACCACATGAGTGTGTGCAAAGCCAAGAGGAACGGAGTGAAATATCGGACATTCTTGCTGAGTGCCCCTTTCATAGTGGCTATGCTCAAACAATCAGCGAACCATGTAGGGCATATCTGCATTTGCCTAATTGCGTTATGAGGCGCTGCTGGAGGAATGCACATTGGAAAAGTTAAGGCGGCGTCCAATGGAGCGCGGCTTCACGTTACACGGCATAATCTCCCGCTGCTACAAAGCAGCGCAACTTCTTGCTTATTTTCACTCCCCAGAATCACAGTTTTCCACTTCCATTATGTTTCCCGTCTCATCTTTTCGACAAGCTTTCCCAACGCCTATGAGACACCTTCAGAGCAAAGTCACGTCTTCCAGACTTGTCGCAAACTTCAATACGTGCGATCTCGTGCGATTTGCTCACCAATATCCTTCGAGCCAATTTCTGGGAAAGGGTGAACGAGGGCTGGGTCTCTTGGCTCCAACAGCACGAAGGACCGGAAACGGCGCTCTCCTTGGTTTATGGACATCTAGAAGGGGCATCGACCAGTACAAGCCAGACTTCATGTCGGCCATCAAGCACAGAATCCGCGAATACTCCTTGTGGAATCGAGAGGCGTCCTCAGCTGAAGCAGCTCAAATCCATTTCATGGAAGCTCCTCGGAAGCGGAGTTGGTTTCGTTATTTTCTCGACGGTGCAACCATCATCATCATCATCATCTTCTGTCTTCAAGTTTTCCTCCCTCTCTACCTTCGCTGGGCCCTTGACTTCGATACCAAACTCGAAATGGCCGGAATTCAGTTGTGGCAAGCCTTGGAATATGCCAAGCGTGCGGAAGCGCGCAACGACCCTGTAGACGTCGAATTTGCGCTCTTGGCGCTCTCTCAGAGTGTTCAAGTCTATGTCTTAGTGAAAGCGGTCATGAGAAGACAAATTTCCAAAGCGCGTGGCGATGCATTAGTGAAAGGCCTTGGGCCGTTCCCCTCAGACTTGGATAAGCGATTACTTCTAGTATTGTTGGAAGTGGACAAAGAGACGAGGCAGAGGTTTCAGGCAAAATGCCAAGGCGTATGGCTCGTATGGTGCAGATGGGTTACTCTTCGAAGCTTGTGAAAAGCTGCAGAACGAGAGCCATGGTGAGCCGCGGTTCTTTCCAAGACAGC
Source organism: Astrothelium subdiscretum (assembly GCA_021030935.1). Lineage (NCBI taxonomy): Eukaryota > Fungi > Ascomycota > Dothideomycetes > Trypetheliales > Trypetheliaceae > Astrothelium > Astrothelium subdiscretum. The sequence goes on from JAGFMW010000200.1 coordinate 18,280, forward strand.
TTTTCTAAGGCACGATTCCCGGCATTAGCATATAAAAACTTTTTCGCACGAATCGAATCATCAAGTTTCGGGGTCATCCGACGATAGAGAGCGAATGTTCTAACCACAGGAAAACGTGAGTCGTTAAGCTCCGAAAGTCATATATAGTCAAATTTATGGCCTTGAGAACATAGCCTACGGTCGAAAGTCGGATAACCACTGCGATTTCCTCGCTTGCGTTCTTGCAAGCATCCAGGGAGGTCGACTGCGATAAGCAAATTTCATCCTCTGTCGGAATTGGCACTGCCGCTCGCCCGACTGGAGGATCCCGTCTCGCGGTATCCAAAGGCATGGGATAGCGCTTCGAATTTGGATATTAAGAAGTCATCTGTAGGAAGATCCTCTATTTTAGACAGGACTACCATATCACTAGAAGAGGAACCTGGCAACGATGTCCGTAATTTGATGTCTTTTGAGAATGGATCTGGTCGGCAATAGAATAATGGTAAGAGAGTAGGCTACATACATGAATCCAAAGTTTCTGAATAGGTAAACGAAGTCTGCATGTGGATATCCAAATTGGAGAATCGAAGATTGACTTCGCTATGACACCCTGAAATGAGCTCCTAGGTGTTGGGAGCCTTATACATCTGCTGTTTGGCGCTCTCGATAGAACTTCTTGGAGACTCTACCCTGCCATGGTCATGAGACAAGGCGAAGCACAATCTTTGAAATGAAGCGACTCGCTAGACAGTCGGAGCCAGAAATGCCAGAAGAGCGAAAGGCTTTCCTCACGGTTGCTCTGTAGTGCAGAACCCATCGGGGCGGTGTGCCCTTGTGCTCCCTATGGTAGTGCGAGGTGTGAAAAACGGAACGAAGGCATTCTCCTGACGGGTACATGCCCATCTGGTCCTGAACAGCGATCGGAGCTCTGTTGCAGACAGGCAAGAGGAGAGCCCAAGCATGGTATCGAGTGAGAGTTGCTGGCGGAATATTCCTTCTTCTAAAGTATTCAATTGCGAAGTGTTTTCGCTGAAGTCTTCCTAATACGATATGAAGGTAATTCTCAGACGTGGATTTGGTCTTGAACAAGGCATCGTCAAGAAATCGTCGAAGGTCAACAAAGACACATGAGAAACGAGAAATGCGAGAAGCGAATAAATATTAATTCTATGTGGAAGAGCTCGCTCGGCTTAGCGACAGGTGTTTAGGTGCTGGTGAAAAGCATAAATCTGGATAAGGGAATCCATTTTATGCAAAACGAGCGCTGACTTTCACTGCCTAACGATTGTTGCCAGAGCGCATATTCTACTTTTTAGGTGAGTAGGGTATTTGTTCTTATTTTTACCTATGGTACTGTGACTTGCGTCATGCTGACTGTTGCCTCTGGTACCAAGCTTGACAGCCATGCAGAAGCTCCTCCACAAGCTCCGGATCACGAGCATCGTCTCGCCAGGAGATATTGTCCTTCCTCCACTCCAACCAATCCTCTGCCTTCGCACCTGCCGTGGACTCCAGCAGACCCACTGCGACATCAACCACATTGGGTCTCTCTTCGCATTGATAAAAGACAGTAGCTCCACATTGTCCGCAGAACCTTCTGATTACCTCGGGAGAGCTTTGATAGCACTTCAAGGTGCCAAACTCCAGTCTATGAGGTGAGCCATCTGCAAGCGTAATGAGACTGGTGGGCACGTAAGTCCAAGACATGACTTCCATGCCATTCGTACGTCGGCAGCTGTCGCAGGAGCAGAAGCCCGCAATCCACTTTCGCTTATCCCTTGCTAGGAAAAAGTTCTTTTCGCTACGCGGCACGGTCTCTGAGGGAGGCTGCGAATCAGGGAAGTCCTTTTTGAATTGTGGGGAGTCTAAGAGAGGCCGGGAAATGTAAAAGTCAACGCCTCCGCAGTGGCATCTTGCCCGTAATTTGTCGCCCGGTGTTGGACGACTTTCAGGCGACTTCCAATCCAGAGGGAGCTCTTGATTGTTTTCGGGCCAAGTAGCCCACCTTTTCAGGGGCTTTCCATTCAGACTCACAAGCCAGTCTGACAAACCACCATCCTTTGTATCTTGGATGAACAAATGGGTGGTATACTCGACAAGGGAAATGTCGTGTTTTTGCATAGTACCAGTTGACACATACCATTTCCCTTCCCCATCATCCCACTCAAAGGGATGGCATCCGCATACAGGACAGAAATAGCGGTCAACATTTTTAGAGGTCTTGTAGACGCTTAAAGACGATGTCACGGCGCTATCTGGCGCCGGCATATCCACGTGGAAAAGGGCTATAGTCCCATGTGCTTTCCGACACGAACCACATTGACATAGCCAAGCCTTAAGCGGCAACGAGGCGGAAGGAACTGAGATCGTGTAGTTTGACTTGCCACAGTGGCAACCGCCCTTGATTTCTGTCGTCGAAGCTGACATTATGTTCGCATCTAAGTACGAGTGTGAATATGGTGGGGAAGTTCTCATAAGAAACGCGGGGTTAGTAAGACCTGCGCAGCATGTCGGTGCCTAAAGCGTTAGAAGCCTTAGAAAGCAAGACACGATGACTCACCGCATTTCCAAGAACGCTTGTCTTTAGTGATACGCACCTCTTCCAGCCCCGCAAAAAAAGACAGAAAACTGCACAGACCAGAGGATCATAATCTGCCGTGGTCACCAATATCGGAATAGCAAATGGAAAGCTGATTTACACGTCAATCCCGTATATTGACGAAAAGCCGTTTCATTGCTGGAATATGTATCGAATGCTATGTGTCACAGGGAGCCTCCCTCTCAAATGCAGATTTCCTTGCAAACGCCGGTCCATGCATATCGTGCTCGACATCATCATCTTATTCTCAGTCGGCCTTGCACTGAACAAAGTCATCACCGCTGGCGCCGGTGTGGGTAATGAGAGCAGTATATTCGCCATCGCCATTGAAGATGACACGATCAGGACCAGGAGAGCCGCCGTCATAGACGTCGTAGCTGCTCAGGATTGGGAACTCATACCAGGGGCTGGACGTGCTGAACTTGAATCCCTCGTAGTCATTGTACTGGTGGGGGTATGACTGTAGAATACATCAGTCATCCACAATACATGGGGCTGGTCTCCATTGGATATGACTTACGTCAACCTCTTGGCCGGAGGACTGAAGAGAAGAGCCCTTTTGGAGGGCAGCGTCGATGTCGGATTGCCAATAACATACAGAGCCGCAGGTGTCGACGCATGATTGACGAGTCTTGAGAGTAGCAGGAGCCGCGAGCGCAGTTGCAGCGAGCGCAAGGAGGGTCGCCTGATGACACCCGATTAGTCTGTGCTGCAATTGAGCCTGCATATCACGAACCTTGATTGCAAACATGGTGATGCTTAGATGGCTGATCAAAGCTAGGCTTGTATCGACGTCGCTACTTTGTCGACCTTTGACAAGTGGGTCGACCTCGAGTCAAGCAGAGATCTGGCAGAGGAATACGAATTGGGTCTGCTGGGAGCATTCACCCTGAAGTGGAGCTTCGTTGCCTTTAAATAAACCACTTATCTCTCTCCGTCCTTTATCTACATTTGCACTCGGGGTTCGCTACTCCAGGATCAAGCGGCCAACAGAAGCGGAGGGCAATGTTACGCTGCACGGAGCAAGTAACTGAAGCAGATACCATCGTGGGGGTTTGGCGCGCCTGATAGGGTAGGTGGATGAATGTGTGCTAGGGAAACGCCTGGGCTTTAGCTCTTGCGACCCCATGGAGTGCAGCACATTGTACAGTAGCGGCACATGATTCGACGGCGTTTGTATGAAGTGAAAGGGTCAACGTAGTTGGTCCGTCTCATGCATTCGCTTCATGCAAGGCACTCAAGAACGCTAGATGGCAAGCTTCGAGAAAGCTCGGTACGAGAGGATGATGAGTGGTCAGAACGGAGCAGCACATCATTGCGGCAGGCGCCGCATCAAAGCATCAACGGCGATCCTTATCCGCTTGTGTGGCGGGGACGCTTTAGGCCCTCCGATATCAACCCTACTCTCCAGCTGACGACAAGACCCTGAAAATTTCGAAATATGCCATGAGAACTGAAGAGCAGAACTTGCATGTTGCAAACCGAAAGCACCGAGAAGCTTGAAAAGAGGAATGGAGGAGAACAGGGAGTTTGTGGAGGAACGAAACCTGCAATCCTGACGAATGCCAATAACTGCGCAGTGCGGGCTTCCAGGGGCCGAATCTGCACGGACTGTTTTCACACCTCCAAGTTTTGTCTCACTGTTTGCCAAGCTGCGGGTAATATTTCAGTGGCCTCAGCGTTTTGGTTCTTTGCAGCACCATCTCTTACGGACATTAATTGGCCGAGCGCCGAGAGCGACTTCATATCATACCTAAGCAGCCATGCCTTCTCTCCATTTACCCGCGCTCATTTCTATCGGCAGACAGAGTAGATCGAATTTTGTCAAAACTTGCGCTTCGCACGTCTTTCGTTCAACTCGCTCTGACAACTCATATTTATGTAAAACAGTAAAATCACATGAGAAGCAACGCCGCCCAAAGACAGCTCCTTGGCGAACCGATTGTAGATTTTCTCGCGACAAAATTATCTTTTCAGGCTGACCCACTTCCAACAGAAGCCTCTATATTTCAACAGAATCATACCTTCCATTGCATTAGGAACGTTGATCCTCAGATACGTTAAATGACGCACTTCTCTTTCCGAAGTTCTTGTCGTACAGCCAGGACCCAGGATTGAACATACTGGACGCTACGGGAACGGACATCGATAAGGTGTGTCTGAAAGAACATGGCTTTTTCTAGACCCGGAAAAGAAATGGCACCAGAAACCCAATTGACTGTAACCTCTAAAGACATGGCCGGAATTGTCAAAAACATAAACATCCGCGTGTGGAAGTTTCCCATGTCCATATACCGGAGGACCGGAGGAGTCCTGAGGCGTGATGTTCTTTTTTGTGTGCCAAGACAGTAAACGTCGAGAGGCCCTATCTTCAAATAGATCGCTCCCGCAAAGCGCGTTCCCATTTTGCGGGGGCCGATTGGCGAGGGAAATTCTAGCAGGATCTCGAAGCAAAAGTTTAATTCGCCGCGAACCCATTACTCCGATGGCCATGGTATCTGGTCACAGCACTCTGGGAAACCTCCGTTTTTGCCCTCGTGTAAGTTCGGCCAAGGTTGAAAAGAAATTGGAAAATGATTGTGGCCGAGATATCGAAATGAAACATTGGAACTCGAGTACGGACCCGTTGCTATCCTATCCTGTACAGTTCGATTGCAAGACCGATTGCCTACAGTAAGTTGCCACATCAGGACAAAAGGGAGGCGTGGCACGAGACCATGTTACACCCGGACAGAAGGGCATTTGTGATTCGCCAATTTTATCAGATGGCACGGGGTTGTCTATCTGATGAAGCGGCACCTCCAGTGGCTTAAAGGCTTCCGGTGACTGTTACGACCCATCACGATGGTCACAAACCCCATCAACAACGCGGGGACCCGTTCTGTTTGGACTACCAAGCTCTATCCAGTAACACTCCTAGGTCTGAGCCAGTCCGTTTTCCCGTACCAGCTATAAAATCTCTCGCTTTTCGACCTACATAAAGACTCGAATCGTCACCCCTACCTTGTCGCCCTTTCCACACCCCACTGCACTCCCTTCACTCCCTTCACCTCACACCATACTCGTTCTTTTCTCTCCCTCATCGCCACCCGTCAAACATGCAAGTCGCCCACGAACCCGCCAGCGACATCGAACTCATCCCCGTCATCGAGCCCTCCCCCACCTCCGTCACCACCACCACCACCACCTTCTCCTCCTCCGACCCCAACACAACCACCACCTTCTCCAGCACGTCCTCGCAATCCCAATCCCCCTCACACAAGGAGCACCACGCCACGCACGGCGACATCGTACGCGACACCATCATCGGCTTCGCCGACGGCCTCACCGTGCCCTTCGCCCTGACCGCCGGCCTCTCGAGCCTCGGGTCCTCGCGCCTCGTCATCCTCGGCGGGCTCGCCGAGCTCTTCAGCGGGGCGCTGTCCATGGGGCTGGGCGCCTACCTGGCCGCGACGACCGAGGCCAAGCACTACGAGGTCGAGGAGGCGCGGGAGCAGCGCGAGGTGCGCGAGAAGCCGCTGGATGAGGAGGAGGAGATTTACGAGATCATGGCCGAGTATGGGCTGAGTCGGGAGGCGGTGAGGGGGGTGGTGGAGGAGTTGAAGCGGTGTCCGGAGCAGTGGGTGAATGTAAGCTTTTCTTTTTCGTGTTGTTTGGGGGTCTCCCTTGCTTTTGAGAGATGGCAGGGTGGAATGAAGTGGAATGGGGGCTGATGTGGGGAAATTTAGTTTATGATGGCGTTTGAGCTGAAGCTCGAGAAGCCGAAGCGGTCGAGGAATTGGATATCGGCGTTCGTGATGGGGTCTTCGTATTTCATAGGTTGGTTCAAAATGCTCTTTGTCTCAAGCCTCACTTTGACTCAGCTCGACGACTGACTCGGAACCTAGGCGGTCTTGTGCCCATGATACCGTATTTCGCTTTTCACGATGTTAATCATGCTCTCTTCACGTCCATCGGCATCACAGTCGTTATCCTGTTAATCTTCGGGTATATCAAGGCGATCGTAGTCGGCACGTCTAAAGTAGGGGGTCTATGGAGCGCATTGCAAACGCTCTTCGTCGGCGCAATCGCCGCGGGAGCGAGCTATGGAATCGTTCGTGGCGTAAATTCAGCAAAGGGGCTGTAAAAGGCAATAGAAGTACAGCGTGATCCAAAAACGGATATGCAAAAAATGAAATATATGATCTGATTTACGAACTGGTATTATTTTTCACTTTCTTTTCCAGCTCCTTTTGCGCATCTTCTTCTGCGCATATTCGTCAGTCGGGAACCCTGCCCCAAGGCCCCAAATCTTCCCATTTCACTGCAGCGTCCGAATCTTCGTCCCATTCCCCGGCAACTTACACCTCAACACCGCCCCCGGATGCATCCTCAAATCCGCCCCATTATTCCACATCGGCTGATACGGCAACTGATTAATATTCATATAAAAATACCCATCCGCCCCTATACTCGCACTATCCGGCCAAATGATACGCGGATCCCGCACATAGCCATGCGTCTGCAGATCGCGCGGGTCATAATAATAAATCGCATTATGCTCCGGCATCAACTGATACACCAACCCATTCGAGTCGCCCTCAAACCCATTCGCATTACCGCCGCGCTGCCCCAGATTCCTTACCGCATCATGCGCCGCCTGGTCCGCCAGCGGATCGCTATCCTGCGCCCGCAGGTTCGCGGTCGGCACTGCGTACAGGTAGTTCCCGGTCAGCGGCGAGTAGTAGATGGTGCTGCCGTCCGGCGAGATCTGGATCCCGTCTAGCCCTTCTTGCAGGTGTCCGATCGGGCTGCCGAGCGTCTTTTGGTAGAAGGGGTGGCCCTGGTAGGATGGCACGTCTTGGTCGACGCGGAGGACGGAGGCGTCTTGTGAGAGGCGCCGCCAGGAGGCGCCCGTGCCGAGGTCGAGCATGATGAAGCCGGGTCGGCCTTCGTTGCTGCTGTCGACGATGTAGGCGATGCCGTGGCCGCTGGAGGTGGTGTTGGGTCGGAGGTCTAGAGGGTCGTTAGTTTTTTCCGTCGGTACAAATACGAAGATTGTGTTTGCTTACCGAAGCGAATGTCGTTCATGTAGGAGTCTGGATAATGGACGTCTGAGGGGAACGTGTACGTCGCGTAGACGGTATCGTTATCCAGCGAGATCCCGATGACTTTGGGCCCACCGGGTTGACCGTACGGCATCGTAGGCACCCCTTGGGCGTTCATTATCGTAGGTCGTCCAGTGTCTAAGACCCACAATGTCTCTGGGCGACTCGGAGTGGCCAGAGTTATGTAAAGCGCCTGAACACTAATGAGTCCAGTCTCATTGTTGCTGCCGAATTGGATGCCATGCCAAGTCGTGTTTATGGCCGAAGGGGGCAGATTGAGACCGGGGGGATATGGTGTCTCAGCAGTCGTGTTGACGGCTTCTCCTAATGTGTACTGGTAGTCGCCTCGTGTGTAGCAAACGAAGAGTCTGCCTTTGCTCGAAACGGAGAGTCCAATAGGCCATTGATCATAGTAGTAATGGTATTCCTCGATCTCCGGCCCATACGAGCCATTATCGACGCGCAGTCGCGTTCCCGACCCATTTTGGAATGTGACCTGGGCATACCCGACTGCCAGGAGGGCCGCGAGAGTTAGCAAGAATTTCATGATGCCTCTGGTAATTTGGATGTATCTTGGAGCTCTCTGGTAAGGGGAGTGTAAACACTTACAGTCTCTGAATAAATTTTAGTACCATTCGGCAATCTTTTCTTGATCCACGGCTAATGTCGAATTACGTAGGACGCAACAATCATCGTCCTTCGAACCCTTGGCACGGGAATTGCCAGTGTGACTTCAAGATTGCGGAGAGGAAGAATTGCCGGACCGCTACATCCGTGCCATGGCGTCATGAGTCTGGGGGAGCCGGATCCCTGCTGTCGATCAGGAACCGCCAAGCGTTTTGGAAATTGGATCATTTCGATTGGCACTCTGTTTGAAACGTGGGAACCATGGGCAAAATGGGAATTTGTTGTGCTCGCGCACGGAGAAGGATATTCACTGAGGCAGCCGAGTGATTGGACGTTCATCGGTCAAAAACGATATATATTTCCTGGCCAGATGCTGGCCACTTCCAGGCCAGTGGCCGGTGTACGGCTCCTTTCGTTATATACATTACTGATCCTACCCTCAGTGTAGTCGACGGAAACAGAAACAGGAAGCCCGCCTGTGAGATCCGTCTCGCAAGCTATTCAAAACAAGGCGTCGTGGTATTTACAGTAGAGTCGGTAATTGTGTCCGCCATTAACGCATTATTTCCTCCAAACGTTTGCATCCCAAGTAGAGGAGAAATCGCTCAGTGACCCGACTTGCAGCGCCAAATAGGACGAATGCTGTTACGGAAAGAATAGGACATGAGGAAGAGACAGGGAATAAAACTATTAGGGTCTCTTTTTAATGTCGCGTGTACCATCGCCGCCTCCTTCGTCCAGGATGTGATTAATTCCTTGAAAATAAAATGGGCTGTCGGCAAGGTGTAAACCCAACAGCCATGCAGAGAGTATGTTGACGAGGTGATGTAGGAGATAGGCATATGAGACTCCATAAATAGCAGCGTACAGGGCTACTACAACAAGCAGTACGTTTGTGACCAGACGAATGCTGCATAATTGTTAGAGCCAGGAAGAGCAGCGTCTGTGAGATAATTGTACATACCGTGTTGTCACTCTTGGTATCATTCGGCCCGTACTCAACGTTTCGACCAAGAGTATGAAGGGCATAACAGAGAGTATGTTGTGATGTGATGAGAATGGTGTCAGCCAGTGGACAGCCAGATTGTGTACCCAGACGACCAGTACGGGTAGATTGATCGGAAGCACCCAGAGCATGAGGATGAATAGTGAATGTGCGTAGTTGAAAAAGTTGTAATTCGCAAACGATCGCTGAGTATGTTAGCTTCTGATTTGCGGAAATGATTGGATAGAGTACGAACCGTCTCCCAGAGAAGTCGCAGCGCCCGTATCGAAGTTGCGAACTGTACAATGCACAACACCATATACGCAAACTGGTAGGGTATGACGGTCGAAACTAAGAGAACGAGGAATGCCGTTGTAATGATTCTCTGGCGCAGGGAAGTGACAGCGAATGCGGCTTGCGTACGCCTCGTTGGAGTTAGCATACGCAAACTTGGGGCGAGGTCAAGAAGACGACTTACTTTCCCTCGTCGGTCTTTGAAACAATTGACCGTATCCGACTGTATATAAAAGCAAGGACGTGCGTGATGATCAGGGTTGCATAGTTCATCAAGACGCAGACTCCAACACTGATTAGGCCAAACAGAGGAACGAGGAACCAGAAGAATGGATCTTGCGATCCAAGGAGCAGATCGTTCTGTGTGAAGTCTATCACAGTCTCCGTAGCATTTCGACCAGCATCCAGAGATCCATTTGATGTCGCAGTGCGATTTCCCTGAGCTGCGTTGGCAAGTGACATTGCTAGAAAGCTGAGGACCATCACTAAGACAGGTAGGGAAGTCCGAAGGCAGTGATTAAGAGCCTCAGAGAAAGGCATGAAGAGACCTGTCATACGTGAGTAAATACTACAAACTCAGATCGTGAAAGAGACGTACCGGACTCGTCATAGACAGTAAACTGTTTCCGAAGAACAAGGGCAACAACCAGCAGCGGGAAGGCGGCAAACACAGTTCTGTATCTCATTACCAGCTTCCCCAGACTACCAACAACATCTAAGTTCAGCGATATGGATAGGGTGCTGTCATTAGTGGGATCAGACCAGATTTGCAGAGATAGGCCCTGAGCAGCACTGATGCCTTGCAATGGTGGAGGCATGTAGGGAGCCACTCCGTGTATGTTGATATCTGCCTCCTTGACATTGACGAAGAACTTGGATTCATACGGTTCTGAGACGTATTGTCGAAGAAGTGGGGTAAATAAATCCTGACCAGTTCCAGAGCTTCGCTTGCTGATGCTGATCTTGTATGACAACAATCCCGAGTACAATGCAGGGATTTTCATTTCATTGACCATAGACCGTTTGCTAGGCAAATTTATGTCAAGTCCAGAGGTGAGTAATGTGTGCAAGCCAGCATTAATCGGAATGGATGATTCCGAATTCGTCGAGAATTCGGCCAAAACCCAACCCGCAGTGGGCTCTTTGGCTTTATCAACAACGGCGACAAATTGATGTTCTGCGAGATCCTCGAGATCGTATTGCAGATAGGAGAAGGGCGGCGCGCGGTCGAACGGATATTTTGACTCCTCTGTCGAAGCAGGTAGCAGAATAGCATCAACGCCACCATTCTTACATGCCAGGCGTGTTGCACCGGACCTATCTTCTGAGATGTCCATATTCATTGAGAAGATATCAGCGCTTTGTCCAGGCTGAAGAGTGAAGACGCTGCAAAACAAGATGTCCAGCGGTCCATTGGCGTCAAGCGCTTGATTTGTAAGAAGGGTAAATCTGCTTGCCTCATTCGTCCCTTGCGGAGGTATTGGTAGCAAATGTACACGTGGTTTTCTGACTTTACCAAGCTCTCGCAGAGTCAACCGCTCGCCTTGGGACACAATAGCATTCGAATTATCTTCCAAGGTAAGAAGTGCTCGTGCCTCTTCTTGAGGAAGAAGCTTCTCAGCAACATCTTCCATCCCTGTCAGAAGCTGTCTCCTAAAGACTCGCATGCGCTCTGCACGAGGAAGAGTCTGAGAGGGACGGCCAACATCTGCGACGTCGTAGAGGGCTCGGATCACACTCTTCCGAAATTGATCGCACCACATAATGGCAAGATGATCCATTCCAGTCCAAACATTGGGTATCGAAGATGTGAAGACTGTGAAGCCATGGGTCTCTGGAACGATTGATGCCAAACTTGCGTACTCTGATGGAACCATTGTATCAAGTCCACCACCAGCAATTGAAACTAGAGTGACGTGCCACAGAGGATTCTTGTTCGCCCATTGCTGCGAATGCGCTCTCCGCCAATAGCTATTAATTTCCGAGTAAGTCTTGACGATATCAGCATCAAAAGACACAGGAGCACGACCGTGCGGAGCCGAGAGAGTGATGATGGTATTGATGGAATTCGAATGGTAGTTCGGCATCGTGAGCATCGTCCGCGCAACAATACCTCCCATAGAATGGCCAATAATCATTACAGAGCTTGGATCAGGCAAACCGTGTTCTCTCAGAGACCGGTTTGGATCATGATATAACGACAGAATGAAGGAGATCGCTTCATTAAGATACTCGGCTTGATCAAGCAACGTCTGTCCGTGAAATGCCGTGATGTCCTCATTAAAGTCCACCGAGAAGAAGTCGAGTGTCCTCTTTCCATTCCGGAGGGCAGACTCATCGTGACGAAGGACATCATGGAAATAGTTGGCGGCTTCGGCAGCGAGAGGTCGGACTTGCTTGTAACTTCCAGCATTGCCAGGAATGAATAGGACCGGGATGCCTTTCACCTAATTGACATTAGCGATGCGTAGCTCTAGCTGTGTCCGACACGACTTGCCCTAGTGTCTTCATCTATGCCCCCTTCCCTATACAGATACAGGGAGTATTTGCTAGCGAAACGAGTATGCTCGGTGTCAAAGTCGGAATACTTGGCAAAGGCCGGCCTCATGTAGCTCAACTCGCATCCTTTGGGATCCAACTGGCGCGTCAGGAACGATTGCACAATTACATATACTATCAGGGTGGAAACGAGTGTGGCCGTGATTGTCAGCAGCGAGGTCGCCCAAAGACTTGGTAACCGATTCTTCCGCCATTTTTGAGAATCGGCCATTCCGTCAAGATGCGATCTGTTGCCGTCTTGCAGGAGGATCTCAGATCCCGAGCGGTCATGGTCTATGGAATTAGTCGCAGTCCCAGATGGCCTCCAATCTCGGGTTTGCGTCTTTGCTAAGCAATTGGGTGACGTGTTGTTCTGCATGCCCTCCTTCTGCCCGCCGTTATCCCACCCGACGGCTTCACCCGGATGTTCTGGTTCTGCTCTGACATGAGGTTCGCGGTGCTCTGGTTCGAAGGCGTCAGGCGGATTTGGTAGAGGGCTATCGCCTTCGTCGCTATTCGATCCTGACGGCCGCCGCCGCATCTAAACCCTTTCCGAATAGCAAAGCCACCTTGATCAAGAGCGATATGTTCAGAGTGAGGGGTCGACGGGTCGGGCGGTTGCTTTAGTAACGAAGGCCAGAGCTCGGGCGAGGCCAAGTCTGGTTGAAAGCGGAGACCCGAAAATGTAGGAGCTGGTCAGGAGGGCACAAGTGCAGCCGGGGTGGGATTGAAGGTTGGATGCGAGGAAGGATGGGAAGCAAGGATAAACGAGTGGAAGCCCCGAAACGGTGGCAAGTTCAGAGTTGCAAGTTTCGAAACAGTCTCACAACTGGACAGGATCCCAAGTGATTTCACAACGAGTGGGCGGAGCGGGTCATAACTGACCGGACGAGGAGGTTGGGTGACGGGGGCCATCGGGGAGTGATGATGCGGCCTGGGGAGGGAGCTTGCATGCAGCCACAGGCCAATCTGAGTCCTCGCCAATCCGCGACCGCGCGTTCTCCCCCTGCTCGATTGCCCGAATGAATTGCGCTGCAGATGTCATAATTACATGCACTGTGATTGGTAACGCTAGCACTATCGACTTTGCTCAATTCTGCTTATCTAGACCATCTCCATCGTTGCAGGTGCCCCTTGATCATTGATGGCGGTAGAAACCGTTGAAGATTCGATGCCGCTAGGGGAGTTTGTAAGGAGCGCACCTAAAATTGTAAGGAGCGCACCTTCTAGCCGTTTCAGCTGTAATGAAACACCTCCCTACAACGAACAGAGTACTTCATCTTCAAAATCAACGATATCAATTTTTAGGATTAGATTAGGAGATTAGGGTTAGATTTCGGGTTAGGGTGCGGAGGGCACGAAGCATAGGGACCTGTCCCGATCAATTGCGAGTCCCATAGCCCTTCTGAATGTATTTTGTTAGGTGGTTAGGGTGGGAAGATGCTTGTGAAGGTACAAATTCTGCACGTTGTAGAGAGGTGTTTCATTACAGCTGAAACGGCTAGGAGGTGCGCTCCTTACAATTTTAGGTGCGCTCCTTACAAACTCCCTGCCGCTAGCGCTGGAGCCTGATGAAATCCAATCACGAGCCATGCTGAGCTCCACTTCGCCTGTCTGCTCGTGCAGGGGGGGGCGGGAAGGAGCTCTTCAACCCTAGCTTTCATCTGCTTCGGGAATCGCCCAAACAGCCTCCACCTCGATACTAAGACCACTTCAAGCACGCCTTCGGTATAGTTTTCACGTTATCTGCCAATCCCCATTTGCTCCTTTCCATCCGAGGGTGCTGCTGCAGCTAGAAAGTCCTTACAAACGCCGCACCGCCGTACTTGGATATCGTACCAAAATCGATACCCATGAAGCGCTTGGCTTGTACAAAGATACCCAGTATGAATTCCAAAGTCAGCCTTCAGAGCTGATCTAGTGTCGACCGCTGGAACCTCCACCAAACATATTGCGCACCCTGTCCGTGAAACCTCCCCCACCGCTATCCGGTCCACTTGGACTGCGTCGACTGTGACCACTGCTCCTTCCAGAACTACTGCGTCTGGATTCTGAGAAGGGATTCCGTGAATGTCGCGGACTCTCCGGAACGATCCAAGGATTCTCCTGCGATCCGGACCCCCGAGGAATCCCTGGAGACCAAGGATTCTGGCTATGTAGTGGTGGTTGATCTGGCGATCTCACATTGGCGCTCTGCCCATTGTTGCTTTCTTTTGGCATAATGCCCTCTCGACAGTGCGGACAGGTGTCATGTTCGTTGAGCCAAGCTTTGATGCAGTCTGGATGAAACCAGTGTTTGCATGGCAACACTGTGACGCTGTCATTGAGCTTCACCTCGTCCATGCATATACTGCACTCCGCTTTGCCTTGATCATCAAGCAGACTCTTGTCAACTTGTTTGGTAGGTAAAGAAGCGATTGCTTCGGCAGACGCCGGCCCCGGAGCGGTTCCCGTTTGATTCTGTTCCATAAGTTGTGACATTACCCGGTCAAAGGCTTCCTGTGAGTACACTGCATCGCCATGAATACCACCCGGGGGACCAAATATTGACGCAAGTATCATCGAGAGTGGGTTGATTGGAGGTCCGTCAGGAGGTCCTTGGTCTCCACGTCCTCGTTGTCCTGGGGGGTGAAATCCGGGTTCAAGATCAGCAAATAATTGTGCCATCAAGCTGAGACTTGTATTAGCGGAGTAAAAATAGAAGGAATGTAGCTGGCAAAAGCCACTGACTTGTGAATCCCGGCCGTAGGATCATGGGGATCGTGCGGACTGTGCCGTCCACCACCACCACCACCAATCGCACTCGGGCCCGACGAAAATGATGAGAAATAGAAGGAAGAATTTGGCCCTTCTCTCCGAATTTCCATATGTGGACCATGGCGTGTAATTCTTGTTCCCTGCCGAGTTCCGCCCGCTGGACCGTCCGGATTTGTTCTTGGTGTCATTGGCCTTCCCGCAATGCCATGAAGCATTGTAGCAAAGTTCTGCATCAATGGATTTCCATCCGCCATATCAGGCCCCTCTGATGCTCGTGAGCGTTCTGAACGATCTCCAGGTCTGCGTCCCCAACTCAGGCCTTCAATGTCATCTTCGTCTGGGTCTGGAGCACTCTGCCATGGATTGTGGTCATGTAACGGCAGTAGACCAGGCAGTGAATCCGAATCCTCGTCATCTGCATGCTGTAACCGCTCCACCCGCGGATCATGATCTCCTTCGATCTACCGCGCATAATTTAGTTAGCCACTAGTTACACACATTTATCGTCTGCTCCAAGGCTATATAGCTTCGGTGAGAGCGACTCACAATTTCGGTAAACTCAGACTGACAGCTCGGATTGGGACACATTAGGCCATGCTCATCTCTGTACCATTCATTCTCGCACTGGTGGCAAAAGACCATGTCACGGTGCTGACCTAGGCGATTCATCGTGGTTGGACGTGGTTGTCAAATCGAGTACGGAGGTCGAGAACTGCAAGCTCGATAGGTCTTAGGTTTCGAATGATGTGAGAAGAATAAGCGGCCAGGATAACTCTAGCTGCCAGCTATGTGCAGCTGAGTAGGTAGGAAGGTTTGTCATGCGCGTAAGAGGGTCAAACGACAAAGGAAGTCAGCATGGAGCAAACTTCGGCGTGGCCACCGCAAGACAATCGAATTTCGCGAATCCAGAGAATGTGTTGTAGATGCTACGTATAGAGCGAGAGCGTAAGGCGGCTTGTAGGAGTGATGGTCAGGCTGAACGGTAAATGCATGCAAGCAACATTGGAAATCTATCGCCTTCCAAGTGGTTCCGCCAGGGTGGGTAATGTAACTACGTCACCCGATGCCGAGCCACTTCGGTGAAGCCTCCGATCTTGAGTTCCGCTTTCAGAAACTATTAAGAGAAGCTCATTCCCTGGCTTTGACTCGCCAATATGACCACATCGGTTGAGAATTGTAACACTTGCTAGGTAGATTGAATGCAATGTCCAGGCCATATATCAAATCACGGAAAGCAGCAGACAGGTCCCTCAAGACCTGTTCAACAGCTCGGTCAATTATTTTACATCGGCATATCACCGTTTATGGGCAAGCAGACCGTGAAGGCATCATTCAATCAGACGCACCACACCGCCCATGTTTTAGTGAGTCACGGTTTTGTCTTTGCAGTGTCATGCTGGTCCTTCCCAAAATCGAGTGAGGTGTTTTATTCTGACAGTATTGCACAAGCATCGATCCTCGGGGCAAAGGAACCAAATTTAGGAAGCCGGCCCAACTCCTGGCGCAAATGTAGAAACCATGTTTACAATGAAGCCCATCATCTCTTCCGCGATGCTCCTTTGAATATCAGACTGCCTACGACAGCGGCACCAACGGCAAGCCCGCCTACGATCGCAGCACCCACCAATCCTTCCTTGGCCACTTTCTCATCGATGAGTCCCCGCAAGCTGCCAGCTTGCAAGTTGCCTGGCTCAAGATCCAGAAGGAGGTCGTTGTATCTTCTCGCCTCAGCGTAGTTGCCAAGCTTGTAATTCCCCAAAGCGAGGTAGTAGAGGCATTCTCGTCTTCGCTCCGGTGAGTTGCGGAAGATATCCGAGAGAAGACGGACACCTTCTTGTTGCTCCGATCGACTTTGCGATTTTATCAAGCCCTGTCAGTGGCGTCAGACGAGGTCAACCCCTACAATGTATTATAGAGAACTACCCAGGCGTAGTTGAACTTTGTCTGTAGGCTGACGTATTCCCCTTCTTTCTCGTATTGCGCCCGTAGTACTTGGAGCTCAGCCGGCTTTAGCGGACTATTTCAGAAGGCTTGGGGTTAGCCAACATTTCATCAAATCTGGGCGAAAGATTCCTCGTGTGACAGGGTTGAATGCTTCACGGACGATTTGAAGAGCGGCATACCTTTCCGCATCGGCGGCGTCTGGAATAACCAAAGATGTTAGTGTCTGCACTGGGGCATCTTTAAGGACATACGATTATACTCACAGGGTAGATGTGAGCTCATGAATGTAACTTAGGTTAGTCGTAGTAGTTTATCGTTTTGCTGCGTCAGTCTTCAAAGCTCTGCCCCGCGAGGAGCACCGCCCGACGTCACGCTTACCCTGCAAGGTCGGTTGTTGTGGGGACCGCCAGCCAAAACATCACGAAACATTCAACTTGTGAATTCCACGCGCGACTTGAGAGAACACCGATGTCAATCCAAACTCCACGACTCCGATAATCCAAGAATCGAAGCCCATCAACCAGCGAATCTTCTCCACCAAACACAATGCTCCTCGACGAAGACCCCGCAACAGTACAGCAACCCCCCCCCCCCCCCTCTTCTCAACCAAAAACCCACCCACTAACCACTCCCCCCTTCTCTCCTCCAGCTCATCTCCGAATGCACCTCCAACTTCAACATCACCCCCGACCGCGCCGCCCTCACCCGCATCCACTCCTCCCTCACCACCCTCTCCACCGCCCGCCAACTGCGCCTCGCCTCATCCACATCCACGCTACAACAGCTGGGCCGCCAACTCAGCACGCTGCGCACCCAGCACGAGCTCGAATCCAACGCGCACGACCCGACCGCGCACGCGAGCCGCATCCTGGCCTTGGACACGCACAAGTTCCGCGTCGCGAAGGCCGCGAGCGATGTTGAGATTGAGGGCGATCGGCTGGAGACGGAGCTTGAGGGGATGCGGGCGACGTTGGCGGAGCTGGATGCGCAGGGGGTGGAGGGGGGGAGTGTGGAGGGGGGTGGTGGTGGTGTGGGGGGGAGGAGTAGGAGGGAGGTGGAGGATGAGATGATGTGAGTTTTCTCTCTATTCGTTTCCTGTTTTGGTGGGGGAGGGGTAGTTTGTGATGGAGAAGGGAAGATGATGATGATGGATGCTAATGTGGGTGTTTCTGAGAACAGATTAAAGCTCAGGCTGTATCGCGGTTTAGGCATCGACGTTGAGCCGGATAGGGAGTCTGGCGCGTTCAACAAGGCGATTATACGGAATAACCAGAAGGGCGACGTACATGTGGTCAACATCGATCCGAAGTTTTCGAGGTTCTTCTACGCAAATTACTTTTGGCAAAAGATGTAGACATGCCGAAACATGTCAAGTCACGTGGGGCGCAATATCGGTGGTGAGAAATTTAAGAATGTGTGAAAGCGTTCGTTGAACTAGGAATAGGCGTAGGGAGTTGGGCGTTCACAATAGCTCGTCATATACTCGAACTGTACAGAAGCGCACGGGAACTCATGAGAGCCCATGCAATACTTCGCATTTGTACTTTGCTATCGCAAGGTTCGCTACCTGTCCCAACCTATTCAATCCCAATCGCTCAAAGACATCAAGGCATAATCATTACTTCCTAGCGCTTACCACCCTTCTTCTTGGCAGCCACGACTTTGAAGTTGTTGGGCTCTTCCTTGGTAGCCGGTCCCTTCTTTGCAACCTCGCTCCATCCCCCACTCTTATTCTCAGCGGCAGAGGCCGGGGACGAAGTTCCCAAGGGATCGACCATGCCCCTATCCGCAAGCTTGCGACGGCGGATGAATTCTTCGGCAAAGTGACGGCTATCAATTGTTTGAGAGGAGGAATGCACGGCTTCGGTAATCATGTCGCTGTCAAAGGGAAGGGCCATCAGAGTAGCAACAAAATCATCGACTACGAATAGTTAGCTTGATTTCCTTGGTCTTATTAGAGGTAGAGGTAAAGCAAGACATACCGGATATGTTGCCCTTCAAATCCGGTCGCAACTCAGTAACTGCCCATTTTCTGAATTCTTCCTGCGCGTTGGCCTGGACGATAGCCCCACCCATCGTCGCACTTCGACTTGGTGTCGCTGTAGGCTTTGGACGTGGGGCCACAGCAGGAACGGCAGCGCCACTGCTGGTTGCACGAGTTGTTGACGGCACCGTCGGCGGCGCATTAGCCTTTGTCTTGCCGTTCGCACCGACTGTCGTCCAAGCACCACCACCACCACCAAAAGTTGGCTGAGAAGGAGCAGTCTTGCTTGCAAGATCTGCGTATCGTTTACCGGATGACAGAGGCGGGGTGGGCCCATTCCCAGCTCCTGTGGTCGTCGAGGCCTTTGCTGCCGCAGCCATCTTCTTGCGCGCCTCTTCTTCCTTTTGAATCTGGGCGAGTGTCTTTCCGCTAGCAGTTCCGGGACCAGTCGACTTCCCTGCAAGTGGTTTTGCCCAAGCAGATGCCGCAGCAGATCCTGGCGTTACCGGAGATTGTCCACTTCCCCAAGTGGAGCTCGTTGGCAGCCCGGGTGCTGGCTGTGGCGCCATGGCTTGTGTCATCATTTCCTTTTCAAATGCTGCACGTCTGGCTGCTGCCTCTTCAGCTTCACGTTGTGCCGCCTTCTTCACCTCCAGTTCCTGAATCTCTTTGAGCGATGGCCCCTTTGGAGCTTCAGCTGGCTCTTTGGCCCACGGAGCAATCGAGGTTGGCGTCTCAACGGGAGTTTCTGAGCGCGAGCGTGACTCTGTAGTAAGAGCTTCGGCGAAATTGTGTTGGCTTCTCCGAGCCGTAGGAGCAGGCAGAGGCGATTGGGATGGCGGTGGCGGAAAAGGTTGAGGCATGCTGGTGTCGACCTTTCCCCAAGGGGATTGAGGAACAGGTGAATGTTTAGCAGATGCCGCTTTCTGAACCTGCTCAGTAAGAGAAAGAGCTTCAGGTGGCTGAGTGTCGGATGATATCTGAGTCCCTGGAGATGATATGTGAGCATGATATTTTGACATTTGGTCTTGCCCTTGATCGGTCTCTGGTTGTCGCAAGGCCTCAGATAACTGGCTTTGTGGTTTCCCAATCACTCCTTCCGCCGGAATTGATGTTTCTTGTAACGGCCCACCTCTCAACCCATGGAATTGTTGCAAACGAGTAGCCGTGGCCTGATCATCTTGTTGGCTGAAAGAGTGCTGAGACTCATACTCGGCCTGCTCACGTTGGAGTCGTGAGCGATCAGTCAACATTTGAGCTACCTGTTGGGGGTGAGTAGGATCTTGTTGATGATCAAATTGACCTTGCTGACCAGTGAACGGAGGTTGGCCACCTTGGCCCAGACTGAGGCGTCCCAGCACGGTCGACATGTCTTGCTCTTTTATCCTGTTGAGTACGTCATGCTCGCCTCCCATCGGGCCCATGTTTGCCGTTTGTCCAGGCCTAAAAGAATTATCGAAAAATCCAGGGCCGCCTTGAGCAGTCTGAACTTGACTTTGAGATGGTGACTGTTGATATCCACTGGGCGAGGTTATGCTACCAAAGCTTGGCTGGCTGTGTAGGCTGTGTGCACTGGAATGATGTTGCAGTTGCTGAGGGAGTACTCCATGCTGACCGGATATTTGCATCTGTCTCTGAAATTGGTGCTGGGCCTGTAGATGTTCCTTCTGACGAGCCATGAGATATTGCTCCTCTTGCTTCCTTCTCTCCAGCGCATTCTGTTGCTCAGCAGTGAGTGTCGTTCCAAAGCTAGGGAAGGCGGAAGCGAAGGGAGGCTGGCCGGTGCCAGTGGGTTGGTTGTTGGTGGATGGGGCTTGACCAGACCATGCACTCGGACCGCCACCAGGGGGCCCATGAGGAATGCCAATTTGTGGAACAAGGAACGGCTCTCGCGAGTTGCCGATTCGACGAATAAGCTGAGCAAGGGGTTCGTAATCGGGATCTTCGTACTTTTTCACTAAAAGTTCTGGAGAGAAGAAGCCAGCTTTGTACCAATCATGCATTTCCAAGCCGGACCATGGACCTTGGGTATTACCCTGTGGGTCTCGATAGATCCATCTCATGCGGTCCGGCATCACCATGGTTCGTTGTTGGGCGGGTGGTGGCTGATTTGAAGCCGAACTTCCTGGGCCCTGACCTTGCCGCAGGTCAGGCTGCTGTGGAGCACGTTGCTGAGCCTGGTTGAACGAGGGAGTTCCGTGCATACCCGCCTGAGATGGAGCCTGACCGTGTTGTGGTGCTGCAGAATCCCCTGACGATGGACCTAGGATATCATCAAATATACCCCGAGCCGGGTGGAATGGACTGTCGTTCTCGCGTCCCAATCCCATGTCAAACCGATTCTGACCAGCAGCACCGAGTCCGCCCAGATTGCGATCCCTATTTTCACCAGCGAAGTTCTCATCAAGTTGGCCAATATCCTCGCGGGATCGCATTTCATCTTGCATAGCGGTAGGAAAGAGGGAACCCATCCTACCTCCTCGCGAGACGTTTGTAGTCCCCCCAAAACCCGCGCCAGTACCTGATCCAAAAACGTTGGTTGGGCCGAGACCAGCGAGGCTTGGTGATTGCACTTCGGCGGACGAGCCAAGGAAGTTGTCCGCAAAAGTATTTGTGCTCGTCCGCTCCCGGAGAGGCGTTCCAAGTGGCGCGCCACTGCCCCATGTGGTATTACCCAAACCCGGCAAGCCGCCTAATCCGCCAAGATTTGGAAATTGTCTGTTTGGTCCGGCGCTTGAATTCTGGCTCCTGTCGCTTTCGGGACCTATGTGAGTACGACCAAAGGGTCCAAGACCTCCAATAGCCGAAAAGCCAGGAAGATTTCCTTGTTCACCTGCGTGACTGCCCAGGCCCGGCAAATGCGCGTTTTGAATATCGGATCCATCGGTATCGAGGTCTTGTGGATGAGTTTCTGGGCTTTGAAATGGATTCGTATCTGTTGGACTCATCGGCTCGTGCAAGTCAGCGCCGCCCTGTTGCTGCTGTGCAAGCTGAAATTGATCGCGATTTTGCAGAATATCGCGTAGCCCAGTGGGGAGATGATCGGAGGTCATGCCGAAAGCTGAGAGTCCAAAGTTATCCTTGGCTTCCCCACGAGCTGGAGCTGCTGAGGTTGGGACTGCTTGGGAACGAGGAGGACTGATATCTTGAGCCCCTCCAAGGGCAGCACTTCCGGTACGCGCCTCTTCCTCTGTGTCGGTAGTAAGAGCCCGATCCCGCCTTGCATCCATCCAAGGTTGAGCTTGATAGCTCTGGCCGCCCTCATCAATCTTTTCAAGCTCCCCAGCTGATTGTTTTTCTCTTATATTCTTGTTGGACTCGTCGCTCTCCTTAGACATGAGCCCTTTGAACCTACTTTGACCCCTCATGCTACCAAAGCCGGGCCGGCTTTCGCTTGTTGATGTACCCTGAGAGCTTCCAAGTGCGAAGCTCCCAAAGGCGCCGCCGATAGGGTTGAATCCTGCGCTTTGAGGGGTGGCAGACCAGGGAGACGATGGACCATTAAGACCAGCACTCAATGGTCCGGTCGTGCTTCTCTTCAGTGTACCCATTGGTGTTGACTGGCCTGGTACTTCCTCGCGAGTCTTCTCCTTGTCCTTTTCCTCCGCCTCCGAGGTCGTTGTGCCTTCCTTGAAGTCCGTTCTCCTTCTCAAAAGCGAAGGTGGTGGTTGAGTCGGGTTATTCTCTTCTCTGAAAAACTTGTTGCCGCTAGCAGGTGATGTGAGGGGGTTTGTTGGAAAGGGATATGATTCACTTGGTTCCCGCCGTCGGGTGCCGGACCGGGGTGCTGTAGGAGATGTCAAACCAAAGGAGGCAGGACTACTGGGATCACGAGAAAGGGACGATTTACGGAGGGACAAGCCATCCCTCGTCGAGCCATCTTTGCTTGTATTTGGCACAGGTGGTTTCAGTGGCGAGTTGACCGAGGTCGTGAAATGCTGCGACGAAATTAGCTCCAATTACTGAGATCGACCAAACAGTTCAAACCTGTCTCTCCTCGTCACTCATTTCAGTCAGACCCAATGGCTGTATCCCACCGTTCTGCTCCCAACAAATTTCGGCACCTTGCGGCAGACCATTCATGCCTCCTTCTCTTACATCATAGTCAATATTTGTGCCATTCGCGTCTCTACCATCCCATCCTCCTACAAATAGTGCCGAAAGACCTTGAGCGTGACTAATGGCTTCTTGATGCTGTTTCAGAAGATCAAGGAGCTGCTCTTTCGAATATCGTGCTTCTGTAGGAATCCCATTGCGACTCGAGGCGATGTGAGGGGGCACATAGATGTTGGAGCTTGCTGCTGAGCCCTCTCGAGCATTTGGATTGTTGGAAGACGCGGCAAGAGACGAACGGCGAAATGTTTGCGTGGCGCCATTAGTTCGCCGCGATCTATACAAGTCAGTGTTGCGCTCCTATGTCTATCAATTGAGGGCAGACGAGGATTGCGGGCGAGTGGTATTTGATAGGAAAGGTCACCGCGTTCCGACTGAGCCTTTGCCACCGGAAGTCACAAAGATTGCTCCAATACTGTACTTGCAAATGCCGACGCTTTGAGATGTGGAGAAGCATTGGGGGAGATTGGGGGAAGAGGAAAACGTCGAGTCACACTCACCCGTCTCCGCTGTCGGTTCGGGATGGAGTTGAGTTGTTGCTCGCAGCAGCTGAGGCAAAAGTAGACGGAGCCATAACAAGAATCTCGTGTAACAAGTAACCGAGAGGACAGGCTTAATGAGATGCCCCAGGTATGAAGTACAAGACGGAGGGATTCAGCTATGGTGATAGGAGAATTTTGAAGATGGCCGATGTTGCCGTCGCGTGGCAGAGGCAAAACAATCGAAACCGGAATGGTGCGCGAGATGGCGAAGTGAAATTGGAAGTGAATCGAGGTACAGGCACGTGAGTGTGTAGAAAAAGGCAGAAGGTGTGGTGAGGAGCCCCCAGGTCAAGATGCGGTTCCTGACTTCTCGCAGACGGCAATTGCCGGTGGCTTGACCTCAGTCACATTTATCAAACGCGAGAATCCCCTTAAGGTAGGGCCTCCTCATCTCAGCCCCACTTGGTCTTTGCCTCCCGTCCCTACGCGTCGTCCTCATTACCAGGTACTCCGTATTCTTCCACCCCTCTTGAGCTCCATGAAATGCATGTAAGCACTTTCAGTCCAGTGCGGGCTCCATATACGGACTGTCAAAAGGAACCTGTCGATCAAAATGGCAAGCCGAACAATCCTCTGAGAACCAAACGTGCAATACCTAAGGCAGCAAGGTGAAGGAACTTCGATGATTTCATGATGACATTTCTCTCAACACTTCGTGGTCCATTGATTTAGTCTCAGCCTCGCTTCCATGTATGATTCATACTCCGTACGGAGTACAGTATGGAGAATTAGTAGCGCCATTTGGAGCCATGGCCAGTACACTATCCGTATGTATCTCGAGTCCACTGTCAGGAGTCAGTATATCCACATATGCGCAAATGTCTTTGCTCTTTGGTTGATGGTATGTTTGCCGAGTGTCGCATCGCTCATTGAGCCCAGGCTTTTGGGAGTGGCCTTCGCTTCTAGTAATTGCCGTGGCTCATCTATCAAGAAAGAATAATTAATCGATTTTCGAGCCGATTGCGGCGTCCCTTTCTCGTGCATGCATCTTCGCATTCGCCTTTGCAGGTTTCGAAAGAATCACTCCGAAGTTTGCTTGCACAGTTGTCTCTGATTTGTTTGCTCCAACCCTCATGAGCTGCCGTTGATGCAATACTGAACCCAATCACCATGCTTCTTAGCTACCATCTCCAGCTAAGGCTCTCGTCTTGGGAAATCATTCGACGCGATATCAACGACACCCGAGTGCGCTCTCATTCCTTCCCGCAATCGAGATATGTACGCTCAACTTTCGTTCGCAAGAGCCAAGCCTTCGTTCAATGGTGAGCTCTGGTGAACGATGCTAGCAGTCGCACTAGTCTAGAATCTGCTTTCCAGAGAGGCGATGTTTGTTCCGACCGAAGAACGAGCATACTCCGGACGTTTGCAGCAAACCGCTGTGATGCCGTAAGTGCCATACCTTGTTTGCTACCCGTTTCGTTTCCAGCGAACCGGAGCTTCTTTCAGAGGCATTATTGCGAAGACGTTCGTCTTCATTGCCTTGCTTTAATGGCGCTTCTACTCTCTTAAATATTGGACGCTCCCCTCCTGCGCATTTCGTAACGTCTTCCCGATCCTTTCAACTGCATCAGTCCTGCTTTGGCCTCCTTTAGATTATCGAGACATAAGCAGAGGCCCTTAACAGCAGAACTTCCGTTATCTCGTTGATTAGGATTCGTCCAAGTACACCTTCACAATGCTAAGGAGACAACCTAGGCCTCCTAGGCCTGGTGTAGATTATTGTTCACCTTACGAAGCATTACGAACACAATCTACCATGGTTCCACCTCACGTTCGCGAGAACCTCTTCCCAGGCTATCGTGATCCTGGCATTATGGCTTACGGGACATTGCCTGCTGGCGGCTTTCGCGCGCTTCATGGTAGCCACCATCTTCCACTTGCACCTCATTCTGCCATGGGAATGCGCACGCCGTATCCACATAGACAGCCGGCGTACGGATTTGGGATGCCGCGAGGGTATCCGATGTTAGATGATGATAGTGACTATGAGGATGATCTGCCATATTTCCCCCGAAGGTTAGTCTCACGATTGATGAAATTGCTATGTATGCATCGCTGACTTTACAAGGATGCCTCATAGACGCCGACCACACAGGCCTGGCGATATCGAAAGATTCGATTATTACGCGAATCGTCACAGACATAGGCCTCATGGCTTATCTCGATACTATGACCGGTACAGAGATGGCTATGACAGCGACAGTACATTGAGTCGCATGTATGACGATGACTACGATTCAGATTACCCTTCGCCTTTCGGCTACGATGAATGCTATGACGATATGGAAGACCGTTTCCTCTACCCACGGCACAGGTCTCGTATGGGCAGAACGGAACGGTTCTGAGTACTCACCATGGGGGTTATCTTTTCTATCGTTTTCGAACCCCCTTTCGTTTCCCGGAAAAGGACGAGATTGAAGCAGAGGCCTTTTAGGGCAGGAAGCTCGCACACTCGTTGCTTCATGAAGCTTAAAATGGGCAATAAGCAGGAGATAACGGTCGACGACCGACGAAGCATCCTGCGACACTCGAGTCTGCTCCTATCAGACCAGCACTCAACATTCTCTTCTTATCTGGGCCATGACTTTTACATCGTCTATACATGTTTTTCTCATACCAGTACCACACATGTCTCGTTTACACTATATTATCTACCTTCATCCTGTGCCGGCATACTTCATCATTATGTCCATCAGTGAATGCCTGTCTGCTTAAAGGATTTCTTGTAAGGATATACTGTCCGACTAAAGCCTTCTGTACATCTGCAGTAATGCGGAGAGAACAAATGACACACTCTCGTCTCTCTCAACGATATAACCTAGAATTTGTACTGCAAGTATCTAAGTCGAAATGACATCTTGACTCTATCCAGTGTCAAAGACTTCGTGGAGTAACAACAGTCACACGGGATCAGCCGGCCCTGTGAGAGTCCAAGACAATTGCCTCTTTTCAATCAAAGAAACCAATTCCCCCATTCGTCCGATATAGTAAAAAGTCCTTATCATACGGGTCCTCGGGAATATAATCATGATGCCCCCTGCAATCCTCATACCTACACCGCTGCCGCCCCTGATGATAATACACAAACTTCCTCTCCTTCCTCACCCAATCCACCTCCATAATCTCCGGACACGTACGCGAGCAGCGCTTCCAATCCAACGGACACTTCGGCAGCACCGGCCGCGGCACCCACAACCGCCTCACCGCCTCGCCCGTCGGCAGATACGGCAACCCATTCGCCGCAAGCACGCACCGCTCCACCTCATCCACCAACTCAGCCGGCAGCCGATGCCCCGCCACACGCCGCGCCAGCATGCGCGCCGTCGTCACGCCTTGCATCTCGACGAGGAACTGCGCGGTCCGATGCAGGTACTTGGTCGCCATGTCCGAATAGGCCGAGTCCCGCCGCGTCGCCCGGATCCGGTCGATCAGGTCCCGCATCTCGCGCGCGTCGCGCCATCGGTCCGGATGTCGCTCCCACAGGTCCAGCGAGATGGCGAGCATGGCTTCGTCGATGGCTTGGAAGGCTTTGATGGAGATGGGGGTCGGGGTCCAGCGGCCGCGCAGGTGGATGACCTTGTGGAAGTGGGCGAGGGCGACGCGGTAGATGAGGTCGTGGGCGTGCGGGAGGCCGCCGTCGGGGAAGGCGCGGATTTGGGCGATGGCGGGGAGGTAGATGGGGAGGTGGTTGATGAAGTAGTCGTTTTGGGTCATGGTGTAGTCGCGGGTGATGAGTTGGCGGACGTAGTAGGAATATAGAGGGAGGGCGTCAGGAGTGACCAGTATACTGTCCCGAACATGCGGCGGGAGCTCTGGGTTTCGGATTGTTATTTCAAATTACCACTTCTTCAAATTGTGTAGAAAAAAATTTTAGGTACTTCTTTGCGAGGCTTGAAATGTTCGTCGTGGAGCGAGAACGAGCAGGATGATGTTCAATACAACACAACACGAACGAAAGGTTTAACATATTTTGCTAGTAAATTTGAAGCTAATCAAGCTTACCAGTCACAAGATTGTGTTCCATTCTAAGAAAGTCTGCTAGTCCTTTGATATCCATCAAGTCCCTTCTCCTTCTTTTTGCAGGGGGTGCAGAGTCGTCTATGGTCTTATCGATAGTGTGTTGGGAGACTGCATGAAGATCTGAAAGAGGATGGTTGAGAACCTCGACAGAAGACATTTTGGCCTTACTATTCACAGCCTTGATCTTTTCAAGGCATTCAACTGAAGTTTAGCAGAGAAGGAGGCAGCATGTCTTTCAGCTGAGCGGCAGGACGGAATGTTGGAAATAGCAACCCCCCACCTGTCCTTGGGCAGGTCTCGCCCTGAGCTATTTCCGCCCTTAGGCTCGACTCGTCCTTCCTATCAGATGAATCAGATAAGTTCCCTAATAATTCCAGCATTACCCGAGGTCTTGAAGCCGTCCATCTATCTCAATTCATATCAATTCATCCCAATTACCTCACTACCACTTCCTCACGTCTCTCGTCCCCACACCTCCAATCCCACCATGAACCTCCTCGACCTTCCCGCCGAACTCCGCAACCAAATCTACACCTTCGTCTTCACCCCCCCCTCCCCCACGACCCTCCCATCCAACCCACCCCTCCCCACCCCAGCCTCCACGATCCTGCTCCCCCTTCTCACCTGCCGCCGCATCCACGCCGAAGCCGCGCCCCTCGCCTACGCCGCCGTGACCTTCGTCACACACTCCGCCGACTGCTACTCGACCTTCCACACCCACTACCCACCACCGACGCCGCCGCCTCCGCCGCTGACCCCGGTCCTGCGCGCCAGCATCCGACACGTCGTGCTCGTGGCCAAGATCAGCCACTTGCGTCCCCTGGCGGAGTCCTGGAGCGGCTGCGTGTTCGGGCTGGCCGAGTTCCGGCTTGCGACGCTGACGGTGGTGCCGCGGCGGCCGGAAGGGCATTTTGGTGCTTATGCGGAGGTGGCGGATTTGAGTCAGTGTCATACGTTGGCGTTTATCCTGGCGGAGATGGTGCGGCAGATGAGGCGGGGGAGTGCCCGGGAGGTGGTGGTGAGGAATGAGGATGGGTGTTTTGAGGAGGAGAGGATGCATTTGGTGTATCGGTCCATGGTGTATCGGTTGTGGCGGGGTCAGTATCGGCCGTTGTGTGAGCAGGCGTTTAAGGAGGAGGAGCAGGGGAAGGAGTTCAGGATTTGGATGGGAGAAGGGGCGAGGAGGAAGGGGAATAGCTTGAGTACTGAGTTTACGAATTTGAGGGATGCATCGGGGAATACGTCTGCGGCTGGGTGGGGGTATGTTGCTATGCAATAGGAATTGGCTTCTAGCATGAGCACGAGCGATGCGAGTCGTTAGATATGATTATCGGGAAATAGATGAGATGTCTGCAATAGACTTTCATTGTAAGTAGAGAGGAGAATCCTGAACTGTATCTTATTGCTAGCCACTCATCACGCCGCCGTCACCAGTACCGGATCCCCTAATCCAATCTCGAGTAATGTAGGAATATGGCCGAAAAGACTGAATGATTACTTCATGGAAGCGCATGAAATGGGCTATCCAAGCACACTCGGCCGTGACATTTTGTTCGCAAATCATTCAGACAAGCAGACACACGTGATCATGTGTAGCTCCTCATCGCATCCAAGTATCCAGTTCCGCCCTTCAGATCTCGATCGAAGCTCTCTGCAACCTCAAGCACCTTCTTGATATGCTCCATAGCAAGGGCTTCTTTCTCGTTGACCGCAAGGGCCTGAGCGGTACGAACAACATTCTTGATCTGAGTTCGTGTATTAGTGGGTACACTGGAGAAGTCAGAGCACAAGAGTGACTTACCTGCCGACCATTCATCGTCTTCCTTGCCAAGCTCTCAAAGTCACTATCTTTGAATGTTGCCGTGTCTACCCCCTCCACCGCTCGGCACTTCTCCACGAACATTCTCCACACTTCCTTCCTGGCCTTGTGATCAAGTTCGACATACCTCAGAGCCACGTGCACACGACTCTGAATAGCATCATCGAATGTCTCAACCCGGTTTGTGGTTAGGAAAAGAATGCCCTGGAAGTACTCGAGGAGACGGAGGAAAACGCTAACAAGAGCGTTACGATGAATGTCATGAATCTCACGACGCTCAAGGAAAACATCCGCCTCATCAAGAAGCAGAACTGCGCCCCAAGAATGCGCAATATCCAAAATCTTTTGTAATTCGTGCTCTAGTCGTGCAGGGTCGGTACCAAGCTCGCCAGCGGAGACCATATACAATGGGCATTTGAGTAATTCCGCAATACCTTCGGCAGTGAGGGTCTTTCCGGTTCCCGGAGGCCCATGAAGGACAGAAACGAGACCTTTGCCCTTGCCTTGAATGACATCGTCAATCGTCTTAGCTGCATGGAACTTGTGCGACTCGACGAGAGCCTTGACGATTCGTTTGTGGTTCGAAGGCATGACCAGCGCCTCAAACGCGTGTTCATCCCACTCGATATCGCGCACGCCACTCAAGCTAAACTCAAGCCAAAGTTTCTCGCTAAAGGCGAAACCGAGCACCACGGGTGACGCTATCAGGAGCTCTTCCTCAGTGAATTGGCGTTGGGCCTTGCCATCTGCACCGCCTTCCAAGTCCTCGAGTTTCTGGTTTCGGACTTCGGCACCATTCTCGTCTACGGGTACTTCGACGACGATGGGGTTGTTCTCCTTGTCTAGGACTACTTTGTATTTCGTACGCTCTTCTTTCTCCTTCTCCTCATTGCCAGAGCGAGTACGTGTGAGGGCTAGGTCGTCCTCGTCTTCGTCGTCATCGCAGCAGCAGCAGGAGGAGCAGTCGTCGTCGTCATCGCTTTCATCCATCTCGAAGCAGTCATCGTCGTCCTTGGGCTGAATCTGGGAGATTTGGTAATTCGGATTGATCCGACGGAAGATTGCAGGGTCGACCATGATACGGCCATTGATATTGACCTTCGCGATAGTCTTCTTGCGTTTTTGGAAAGCCAAGCCTTTATGGAATCGATAATTCATGCCCTCCATAGCTACAAATCGTTTGCCACGCTCGATCAGCTTCTTTTTTATTTCTTCTGGCTCCTTGTGGTACTGTAGAGGATAGGTAAGAAGGCTGGTGATCTTGCGAGGACCTTTGAAAGAATCTACGTTGACCTCGAAATCGCCCATACCATAGCTTTTACCGTCGTATTCAAGATAGCGACCTTCAATGCAGTACCATTCACCCCTCATAAACGAGCATTCTTTGTTAGCATAGTCAACCTTGAAGCAGCGTGGGTCGTCGGCAGAGCCGTATGTATTGGTGAATGCAATGGTATTCGGCTTGAAAAGCGCCCACAAAAGATCAAAAGTGATGTTACCAGCTTTGAGCATCGGATACAGAGTCTTTTTGACTTCTTCGTAATCTTGGTTCAGGTACTTTAGCAAGACTTTGCAGTGAGACCGCTGCTTCCCAAGCCGCTTCTTGGTCTTTTTCTTTTTCTCTTTCTTTTGCTTGGCTTTGAGAGCCTTCATGTGAGCCTTCAGCTCTTCAGCGTACAGGAAGAGCATGTTCGGGTCGACGCTAGGCTGATCTTCGACGAGCGAGACACCCTTCAC
This sequence comes from Astrothelium subdiscretum, assembly GCA_021030935.1. NCBI lineage: Eukaryota > Fungi > Ascomycota > Dothideomycetes > Trypetheliales > Trypetheliaceae > Astrothelium > Astrothelium subdiscretum. The sequence goes on from JAGFMW010000200.1 coordinate 49,308, forward strand.
ATCTTTCATTACTTCTTGTAGAGCCTCCTTAAGAAGAGTTGACTTGATATCGACGACGGTACTCCTGTACTTGTTCTCCCAGTCAAATTTACGTCGGACTGTGAAGACGTATTCATTGAATTCGTCTTCATCATCTTCTGCGCTCTCCTTGAGCTTGTAGTTATGAATTGAGCTATCCCACAATTCATCTACTCTCTTGAACTCTAGAGTACTTCCCCGCTTACCTGCCCGCTTCTTTTTCTTCTTCTGCTGCTTGTTTCGGTTCGTGGCCGCGCGCAAGGCATTCCGCAAGTTGCGCGTGGCACTGCGACCCGCAGCACCGGCGTTGAGGCCCGCCATCAAACGTTGCAGCTGTTGTAGATTAGCACTCTCGGTCGAGTCAATTTCGGCTTCACCATCCTCATCCTCGGCCTCTTCTTCTTCATCCTCGTCGTCTTGGTGTCGCCTTGATCGCCTTCGCTTTCGATGTCGCTTGCGTCGATCTTCCTCGGATGAAGACTCTTCAGATGAGTCGTCGTCGGAATCTTCAGAATCTTCGTCAGAATCTGTGGATTCACGACGCTTCGATTTTCGCTTTTTGGCCTTGGCCTTTGTCTTTCTCCGCCTGGCCTTCTTTTTGCGTTGCTTGCGCTTTTCGTCTTCGGAGGAGCTCTCATCCGATTCAGTGTCCTCGTCTTCGTCCGAGTCGTCAGCAGAAGAGGAGTCATCAGAATCGTCGTCTGTGGATTGTTCCCGACACTTCTTGGATTTCTTGTGGTGTTTAGAGTGTTTGGCATGCTTCTTGTGCTTCGAACTTTTCTTGGCCTTTGACATAGAATCCGTGCCGTTCACTTGATCTTCCGACTTATGTTCGGTCTGCGTGTTGGAGACTTGCTCCGCGCCATTGGGGTCACCCTCAATGGTAGTTCTGTCTTGAGGAGCACCGTCCATGTTGCTATCTCTGACGCCGAACAGTCTGGCAGCTACACTGGCGTTGAGAGAAATGCGGTCGTCGGCAGCGGCTTCACGAAAAACGTCCGAGGAGTCCGAAGGAGTAGAGCTTGGCGTGGAGACCGGAATTTCACCGTTTGTGGAAGAGGCAGGGGATGTGCTGTGACCAGGTCTACTCACTTGCATCAGACGCGGTGGCGCTTAGCTTTCGTATCTAGACCCGGCCTCAAATGAAGATCTCTTGGTGTGTTGGACAGGGTGGTCACACATCGAAACGGTGTTACGGCACGAAGTAGTCCAAGACTGGTGAGAAATCACTGCGGGGAAGACTGTCTTGCAGCTAGATATTTATACATAAGGTCAGAAACGCTCCGTCATGGGCGAATCAGTGAGATTAGGCAGCTCTCCGTCACCGCTTCCGGGATGGAGAGGCTGAAATGCAGGTGGAAGGGACCTAGTCATCATGGTTTAAACAAAAGTGGTTCGTGGGAATTTGGTGGGGCTGCCTTGCATCCACAGCACTGGAAATGTGGCGAGTCATGCTTCGTCATTCACAGTGGCTAAGTCATGCTTGGATCTAGGCTGCATCATCTTCGTGCCCGCCGGCTTGGTTCGAATCAGCGAATTGTATCTAGTTCTCGATCACAACCCCCTTCAATCGGTAACCAATCCAATGACTCTAGAGCAGTGACTACTCGACGCGCCTGAAGTGTCATGTATATCCTCTAGACGATGCCTTAGGACTCCTACGCGTCCATACTTGATTTGCACTCTGATGTCGAGCCTTATGCACCTAAGTTCCGGCCTGCATTCTCCATGTTGAGCTGCAGCTGATTTACGAAACTCATTTGGCCTCATCTCCGTCCAAGCCCGACCGGAGAGGTTGATTGTCATGATAGGGCCGGCTAAAGAAGGCAATCCTGCTTCCTCCGACCAAGCAGCATCATTTCCATTTCCATGAGTTGTGATTGACTCGATTTGGTAGATGTGTTCGACCAAGACCCTGGTGATTTTCCTTCACGAACTTGTGCTTGTATCTTTTTGCTTCTTCAAGTGTCCCAATGTGTGCTCAGCCGATGTTTTCAACGCTTCCTCCGGCTTTCCATCAGGTAGATCTTCGGTTGAGATGTGCTGCACTCCTTTGATTACTCCTTCAACAGGACTGTCCATTGATGCTGGAGACCTGGCATGAGATGCATGTGGAGATGCTGTGCTGGATGTGAAGTGATTGCTCTCTTCTGCCAGAGGTACTGCATGCGGTGCCGGTGGCGTATCGCCTGGTGGAGGTAGATCCGAAGATAGCGGCAAAGGGCCTTTCTTCTTCTGTGATCCGCTTGCCACGTCGTCGTCGTTGACATCCGACCGAACCCCAGTCATCTCGTTGACCTCTTCCTCGGAAGGTCTAGCGACACTGCGCTTCATACTGCTAGCCCTACTGACAAAAGCACTGGCGGGGCTGGCAACTCGCAAACCTAGATCCTTGCCTTCGTCTGGCGCATTATTCTCCTGCCCTCTCCAATCAGCAGGCGTTGTTTGCGGAACTGCTTCGCCTTCTTTGGGCTCGTCTATAACGACAGAAGCCTCGGGGCCCTGATTGTCAATGACACGCCAAACAACTGAGAGCTTGTCGAAACACTTTGTCCCTTTCCTTGCGCTTCCTTTGATTCCGTCTATTGCATCCCATTCAATCTCAAAGACTCCCGAATCGTCAGACTTGCCCTCTTTTTCAGGTCCCTGTCCTTCGAAAAAGGCGTTGAACCAAACGTGGGCAACAGACGTAACCATAGTCCATCCGGCAGCCGCCTTGTTTCGCCTCTCAAAATCGATATTGATGTCGTTCGATGGGAGCACAACTCGAGAAGAAGGTCTGAATATAACATCAGCGCCCGTGTATTCGTCGGAATCTGCGGATTCCTTTGAGCTTTGGGATGATTCCTGAGATGCGGTCTTGTCAGAAGGGAGTTCTGTCAACGTTTTGCTCCGCCTTGACATCTTCATGCTGTTTGAACGTTTGATAACCTCAGCGACAACGTCACTTAGGTTCGTGTCATTCCTGATCGTACCCCTGACAATATGTCGTTCATTCTTTTGAAACACGTGGAAAGTCTTGATTGTCTTCCCCTCGTCCACGTATCCCTCCACTGAAATCTTGACCCCATCTTTGACACCCCAAATATGTAATTCTGTGACCTCTACCTGTCTCTCCACGTATATTTTCCCATTCCTTGCCCAACGATCCACGTATCCTATCCACCTTAGCTGGCTTGGTATCGAGACTCCGTTGCCAAATCCAGGCCTCATTCTCCGCTCCGTAAATCTTTGCAATGCATCTTCCACCTTCCAGCCCGCCTCTGCAATCAAGTAGCTACAGGCAGCTGTACCACTTCTGCCCTTGCCTGCCTTGCAATGGACAACCACAATCCTTCCTCCAGTCTTCTCCGCGTCTTCTTCTCTATCAGTCTCCTTCAGCCAATTTCGCATACTTGCCATGATCATAGGGATCAATTTGAAGGGCGGAGGGTGGTGATCAGGCCATGGATAGTGCCATATCCTGCCATAGACCTCCTTGTCAGGGTATCCTGTACCCTCGGCGCGAAATTCCCAGATTGCCCAATCTGAGCCGTGCTTTGTGTCAAGGAATTTGACTAGAGAATCGAGCGGATTGCGGTAGGCGCGTTGAGGATAGGTGCCACTTGGTCCTGACGTTGCAATGACTGGAATAGTGAGGTCAATCAAAGCGCAGAAGCGCAGAATAGGAACTCTGGCTTTGAAAGAGGTTCCTGTGCTTACTATTGTCAGTGACGTAGCAAAGGTCAAGGCCGGCTTCTGGATGCCTCGCCCGGGGACCCGCAACAATTTGGCGTAAGAGAGAAGCCTGTAAGCTCATTAGCACTTTATGTATCTCAAGTATTGTCGTACATGGCGCAGCAACTCTCATACCATCTACTCAAGCCTCTATGCACTATTGTATTGCCAAGTAGTCGCGCCGCATCTTTCAGCGAATGCAGACTTGGATTTGGAGTGGAATTGGAATGTGAAGAACAGCGACCTGCTGAGCAAAAATAAATCGTTTAGCCTTCACACCCTTTGCCGGGTTGATGAGTAGTTAAAGCAGATATTCCTTATTTGGAAGAAAGTATCTTTGGTTTTCTTGGATAGATACCCCCGGTAGCTTGTTATGCTGACCGACGTCACACCTCACGCGCTTAATCAAGCTAGGTAGCTTAATCTGCGAAACCATCGCACTCGTACTGTAGCACGACTGCGGAAAACACAGTGGATAATACAGTGGACAGTCTTTTCAGACGAGATTATTTTACAAGCTATTTAACCACTGCCCTGAATTTGCTCCTTTTCAAACGTCTCGTCACGGATATGAAACGTAGGCAAGCGAACTTCTTCGCTACCCGCCTCATACGAATTTGATCCTCTTGGCTCTAGTTGACGCACTCGCCGAGGCGATCTTATACTACTTCCTGGTGCATCGGGAAGATCGTCAATCGGAGGGCCTGTCCAATTATTTTCGAACCACCTCCTGCTCGAAACATAAGAGTTATCAAGGAGATGGACCATGTCTTTCAAGACCTCTGGCGCCCTCATATCGACCGCTTCTACACAGCGTTTAAGCAACATGGTGTGCGTTCCTCTCCTCAATCTCCATCCCCGAGACTTCATCTCCACGTAGTACCGCATGGCGTCTTCATGGTCATTGTTGTCGGTCACCAGGCACGCGAGGAGAATCCGGTCGTAGGTGAGCTGGTTCGCTGGGACACTCAGGGCACGCATCTCTGACGCGACGAACATGGCTCGGCTCTTGTCCTGTCTGCAACCGCGTAGTAAGGTGTTGAATGTGTCTGTGTCTGGACCTTGCTCACAGACTTCTTGCAAAGCTTGATAATGTTCGAAGGCTTCAGAGAGTCGGTCTTGCTGTATTGTAGCTTCGATAATGACGTTGATTGCTGCGACAGGAACTTTCAGACCACTTGATTTCAGCTTTTGTAGAGATTCGAAAGCTTTGTCTGTCTCGTGTTTGTGGTCCTTCAATGCTTGGAAGATCGATCTTGTGGATCCTGTTTCTGGACGTACGTTTTCGCTGTTCATGAGACAAAGTACTTTCAATGCAGTGTCAATATCGCCAAAATTCGCATAAGCGTCAATGAGCGCTTCATAATGCTCATGGCTGAAGGTTGTACCTCGATCACCCAGTATCCGGAGGACGTCTGTAGCCAGCTGTGTATCACCGTTTCGGGCAGCGGTATTCAAAACATTTAAACAAATGCCACTGGGGGGATTCAGATAGCCAGGGTCAACTCTCAGTCTCCAGGCATACACCGTGGCATCGTAATGATAGTTGCCGCTCGCCACACCCAGCAGCTGATACCACGCCGCAGGAGAAATGGAGTTCTCCGATCGATTTACGCTCGCCTTCATGAATTTGAAAGCAGTTTCCACTTCTTCATTCTCCAGGAGCACGTACACTACCATATCCATGAGCCAGTCTTCAAATACGATTTTCTCGTTCCACATGCGTTCCAGCCGATCAAGAGCCAATTCGTATTGGTGGTCGGCTAGAAGACCAACGACTACATCATGCTCACCGGCAGTAGAGAGCGTGAACCATTTCTGGCGCATGTAGTCAAGGATCTCAGCCTGCAGCAGGAAGTCCGGATGGATCGCAAGCACCCTGAGAACATCATGGCAGAGTCCTGAGTCTGGTTGCAGATTCTCGCTCCGGAGTTCCTTCAGGACCTCTGCGACTGCAACAGCCGAGCCTTTCGTATCATGGACGTTGACCAAGATTTTTGCAGAGAAGAGCCGCATGTTTGGTTGCTCGTGCCGAACTCTTACGAGTAACTCGATGAGATCACACGTCTCATTGTAGCGACCCCGTGAAGACTGTGTGCGTAACTCATTGTACAATTCGGATGTCGACATGTCCAACAATCCTTTGAAGTCCATCCCTTCCCATATGTCTTTCGGCACATTGCTAGGCCGTTCATATCCCCACCGAAGTTTCGGAAGCTTGTTATCTCTTTCTGTTAAACGCCGTCGTGTTATGAGGTTATCGTCAAAAGTAATGCAATTTGCGCCATCTGTAGGAGTGATGGGCTTGTACGCCGTTCGGTCATCGGAGGAGAGTAGACGTTTCTGCTTTGTACGGCCTTGAATCAAAGTTGGTCGACGTGTCGATCGTGACCGCGGTACGAAGCGAGGACAAAGACATTGCCATAGACCATCCGCGATGAATGTTGCCCTGCGCATAACAGTGTGGTGGAATTTTTGGTTGTATCTGGGTCTTTGCGGCGGCTAGAAATCTTAAGTAATTGCGCGTCGCAACCCGCAATATCAACAATCTAGGGCCCCTGAGTGCTGGCATAACACACCAATAGCAATAGGATTGCAACCTGCGATTTCACCCACGGATATTTAGATTCATCTAGACTAGTTCAGACTGAGGCTTTTCGAAGCAAGATACATCGAATTCAATGAATCTATGTGAGGCACGGACTTCAGTTCCGCCCCAAAAGACAGAATCCGTATCATCGATTCGTCGTTAATGTTCACTCAAATTCCGCTTGCATCTTATGGTACAATTGTGCTGGTAGAATGATTCGATGGCTTTGGATCCCATCAGACTGATGCTCCCTGTTTGCTCGCCTCTCGGAATTTGACAGAACCATGCGTTTGCGGCCCTTTCTCATACTGCAACTCACTGTATCATGAACGCATACGGTCGAATTGCCTGCTTAACTGCCGTCACCGGTCTTCTCGTGGGCATGTGCATGATTCAATCGCGCAACTCCTTTGGCGCTATCTTGGGCGTGGAATTCGTCTTTGTTGCGGCAACTGTGGGCCTATCCTCGACCTCGCCCTCGTCCCCTTCCACCACGACCAGCACCTCTACCCCTATCACCTCTCCCAGCAGGCCCGCCGCGCTGTTGTTGTAGACCACCGCGTCCTCCACGAACTGACTGCTGGTTTTGTTGCTGCTCCTTAACGAGGTCAATGATTTCGTCGGGCACACGTAAATATTTGATCTGATATCTTGTTAGTCAATGCCATGTTCCGACAAGATCAGCAATTGCATACATTACTGCCCCTCACGTATGCCTCGGGAAGTCTAAAGAATTTGTCGCCCTCAGGACTCGTCTGAACGACCTCTTTCAAGGTCAGATTCATCCAGGTATCGCAGTTAACCAAATGGCCATTAAGCGTCTCGCCATTCTTCAGTTCCACCAGCATAGGATGACCCTGCGCGGCGGTAAGGAGCCCTAATGGAAGCTTGTAGGCGAGGCGTCAGCGCCTGCACAGTAATTGTCATTCAACACATGCACGTAAGAGGCCCTGGGGATTGGCTTACCATGACTTGTCCGGCCAATCAGTCTGCAAATGAGACTGCAAGACACGAGATTGTCGTTTCCGAAAGAGGTTGGCTGCAAGTGTTGGTGTGCGATATCAAAGCTCGTGTGCACCTTGAAGGAAGCGTGGGGAGCTCCCGCGCTCGGGCGTTTCAATGTGGTCGCCGAACCGGTCCGAAGCACCAAAGCGTTTAAGCACTGCGACTCAGCCCGCCGGCTTACGAATCGACGGCTTGGGCTAAAAATGCTGCTGCCTAGAAAACCTGGGGACCCGCTGTTAGGTGGACTCGAGTCTCTTCACGAGCTTGTGCGAGTTGTGGTGCTTGATAATATCACACTCGAATTTCATGTGCACGCCCCTATTGCCATCGCACCGTGTGGGTGAACTTATTTGCCTCCAAGGCATCAAATAAGCGCCATGCGCAATATCCTGAAGGCGCTGTCACTGACACCGGCCATTGGATGGGCATTGGCAGTGCCTCGCGCAATCAACGAAGGGGTTGCTTCACTAAAGCCCAAGGTGCTAGAGCTTGGTATCCACTGTCCTGAAGACCAGCAGCTCTGTCGTCCACACCACTTATCGTGCTTTTAGATCCCCACCACGCTCAGGCAACTTTCTCTGTTCCGTGTCCAAGCCCGAGTTGCAGAAGCCGAGACGACATCCATGATGCTGATGATGACGACGCTCTTGTACGTGTCATGTAGTCTAAAGCGAAAAGCAGTCTAATAGCTCTCCATAGGAATTCGAGATAGAAGCATTAACCTCAGCACTTCCTTGTGGTGCTCCTAACCTCACCCTGAATGGCTATCCACTCTCCCAGGCCTGGAGCGAGGGCAGTAACGTTTCCGGAAATGGCCATGTGACGGAACATTCTAGACTTGAGCTTCGTTCACTAGGCTTTTCCTGGACCTCATCGTGCCTTTCGGGTGAACTACCCTCTACAGACACCACTGGCAGCGTAGCCCAGTTGTTGACGCTCCAAATCGACAGTGTTAATGACAAGCGCTTGGAAGAGCCAGTTGGATTTCGCCTTTCGTTTAGATATCTTCCTATCCCACAGCTCCTCCGTCTTGGCACTCTCCTGAACGATACACAAGACTCAGAATCATCTGATGCTTGGCGAGATCCTCCAGCACATCTCCGCATCGACCTTTCTGAACTTGTAGACAATCTCAACACCCAAGTCAACTCATCACAGGACCAGAAGTTCATTGAGCACGAAATCGAGGAGCTGAGGGTACTCCAGTCTCATTTCAAAGAGCTCCGAGACATCATTCGCGGTAAAGAGAAGATCATCAGCGACCACCTAGGCAGGGACGTCTTCAGTCTCAGAGAACAGATTGACCAGTGCGACAGTGTCGGCTGTGTCCTTCAAGCCATCTTACACAAGGCTCATGGCGCTATCAAGGTTATGTATGTCCGACTCCGTCACGGTCAACCTCATAACCAACACGCCTTTGTCGGTGCCGATGCACAAGGTCATTGGAACGAAACGAGAGCCTCCGAAACGCAGTATCCCGACGGTTCTGAAGAGCACACTTCTAAATCTCGCCTCTCCAAAGGCCTTATCATCGCTCTTGGTGCCATCGCAGCAGTCCTTGGGTGCGGATGTATCTTCATCGTCCTCCGCGGTTGTTGCTGTTCCCCTCGGCGTAAAGTTGACAGGCTAGCACGACGCGAGGAACGCCGTACCGCCCAGGCTTACAAGAAAGCAGCTCGCCGTCAACGATGGCGGGACTGGTGGCATGGCCGTGATCCGCGGATCGCCGATTACGAAGAGAAGCGCGCCTTGATCCTTGAACAGGAAGGCCTCCTCGAAGATGCCATGCAAGAGGAGATCAGGCAATTGCGGAACGCACATGATGTCGTTGATGGCATTGTCAGAGCAGAGGAAGGACGTTATGGCTCGTCCCAGGCGCAGGCGCACACCCAGCCGGTTACCCAGAATTCCTCCCGTAGGAGCTCTAATGCCTCTGACGGGTTCTTGCAACCGCTTAGCCGGACGAGTAGTCTCCCGAGCTATACCACCGAGCCAGGAAGCGCAGGCTTACCGGGCTATGAGGAGAACAGTGATGAGAGCAGCGCCGTCGCGAATGGGTTCGCGCGGTATACGCCAAGCTCGTCCTCGGACAATAACTGGACGCCGGGAAGTAGTATCATTGATGTCAGTCCGCGGCAAAGCGTAGAAACAATGAGAACCAAGTACGAGGAGCACGAAGCCGATGGTGAGGAACGTCACGATCATGATCAACAGGACCGGTAAAAGGATGAGACTCATCCTGCCAGCCTCAGCCATAACCTTCCCTACATCATGCCGTTTGATTTTCTCCGATTCGTCACGACTGAGGCCATGCGTTTAGGTGTTTGCGGCTGTCTCTGGAATCCAAGAGCAGCACGGACTTAATGCTGAATCATAGGTCATTTTCATCATTTTTTCTTCTGCATTCGCTGTAAAAATACCGGCGTTTCAAGGTTCGATAAGTCTTCGGAGTTCTCAAAGATTATGAAGGAAAGGTATTCTTAGAAGCGTACTGGATTCGCTGTGGCGTAATGGGGATGGGGCCACGGCACAATCCAGAACAACAGCAGCTCCCCAAAAATCGGGTCGAGTAGCTTCTTGAGAGTGGTTCTAATTCTGGACATATCTAGAGTACATGGAGCGACATGTATACATATACAAGGACTCTGATTTACACAATGAATTCCATGTCCAATGATACAAAAAAAAGGTCTTTCTATCTCCGCCGCAGATACCAATTAAACGCCAACTGACTCGTCTCCAAATGAAACGGCGTCGGCACCTCCCCCAACCCGGGCCTCGCCACCGGATGCCGCAGATACACCGCCGAACACACATTCTGGTTCACCTCCAGATACCGGGGGATGAACGCAAACGGACTCATGTACGGCCGCGGCCGCCAGGGCGTCGCATACGGCTTCGCATCGTCCACGGGGTTCTCGTACGCCCGCTGCAGCGCCTCCCGCAGCGTCTGCTCCTCCGCCTCGGAGATCCGCGCCGCGGCCTCGCGCTCGTGCGCCTCGGCCGCCGCGTCCTTGGCTTGCGCGGCGGCGGAGGGGGCCAGCTTGGATTTGAGCAGCGCGAATTGTGATTCGAGGTCGGCGGCGGTGGCGTCGGAAGTCGAGCGTGCGCGTGAGAGGGTGGAGCGGACGAGTTTGTGGAAGGCGCGCCATTCTTTCTTGCGGTTGGCGGAGAGGCGGTCGTGGGGGTCTTCGAGGATGAGTTTGGCGTTTTTGAGGAGGTTCTTGATCGTTTTTTGGCGGTCTTTGAGGGATATTTCCGGATCTTCTGGGGCGGCGTCTTTCTTTTCTGTTGCGTTTTCGGGTTCGGCAGGCTCATTTTTGCTTTCCTCGGATTCGGGAGATTCCTCCTTGCTTTCCTCAGAAGCGTCTTCTTCTGGCTCACTCTCTTTTGATGCTTGAGTATCTAGCTTCTTTTGGTTCTTAAAGTAGTTGTCTTGATTTTTCATGGTACCCGTTGCAAACATTACTCGATCAGGGTCGACTTGGAACATGTCTCCGGGATTGAGCTGGTAACCGGGATATATCATCTATAAGAGCAGCGCATGAGATACTAATACCCTTCGTTAAAGGAGATGCAATATACCTTTTTACCATTGACTTTGACTCCTCCATGCGTGACAAATTGTCGCGCTTGCCGTACGCTACTTGCAAACAATGCTCTCCATATCGCAGTGTCTAATCTCCTTTCCGTCGGACCATAAACCATCTGCATGTATGGCGTCTTTGGCGAGTTCTTCTTTGCGGTACCGGGAGACAGGTCCAGGCCGGAGCCTCTTCCGGCAGCCTGTTCAGATCCATCGTTTTGTGCTAGGTATCTATGATCCATGGATTGTACGGAAGGTATCCTCGTGTCAAACATCCTATGCCATTGCTTCTCTCGTATCTGTTCGCCATGGTAGGCACGTGTGGTAGCCTTAGCCGCCCATTTTTGCTGAAAAAACGTCTTGTCTTCGACGGTGAGCTTTTGCATGCGAGAGAGGTTGTAGAGGTTGAATTTGTTCCATGACTGGCGCACTTTCTAGGAATCCACAAGTTAGATGCTTTCTGTGTTCGGAACGGAGACGCATGATCATACGATTTTCTTCAGGCCGTGGAACTTGGGTTTTTTTCTCATAGCTGCTTACTATCTCAAGCGTTGATGAGTTGAAGAACTTTGGAACGGGAGTTGAACTTTTTTGAGATGCTCGAGGTGGACCCCTGCAGCTCGGAATGGCTGCACAGGTCAAAATGATTGGCAGATGCGAGCCAGCCCCACCACAAGCGAGGCAGCTCCGCTAAAATTCAATGCCTCGAGATTTTGACCCGGAGCATCACAATACCACTCACCCACTGTCTCCAATTGCTATTCAGCCTGACCACGGACGGCACATGACCACTGAAATAGTACAGTCATATCACTCCCAATAGCATTTGGGAACACTGATCTTACCAACTTACAAACCTGACTCATCGCTCAACCTTGACTACTATCAAGCTGTAGATCTCCCCGCTTCGAAAGATTTCTCGACTCAACTTACCAACTCAATTTTCCGCCAGATTTTCGAGGGCTACCACCAGCTCCTCGGTGCTTACATCAAACCCCTTGCACTTACTTGACTTATCTTTCACATCATCTGCCAGCCATGGCCAATACCAAGGTCCCAGCTGCAGAGCCTGATCCTTCAGCCACCTCCCTCCCCAATGATCAGTCTGTGACCGACAAACTTGGTGGAAAGACTGTCGAGGCTGCTAAGGAACCCACTGGGAGCCCGGCAGAGGAAGTATCCAAAGCTCAAGAAACCAAAGAGAAGAAGGACGTTAAGGATGAGAAAGCCACAGGTAAGCTTCAAGGTCAAACAATCTCGAGGTGCCTTCGCTCACTTCAAGTAGACGCCAAGAAAACCGAAGACACGAAGGAGAAGCAAGAAAAGTCTTCAGAGCAACGTAATGGTGCTCGTAATCATAACCAGCGCAGGCCTGGCGATAAAAAATACAATGGACGATACACGCGATCCAATCAGAGCAAATTTGACCCGTCGAGCCTTCCAGAGACAGACGATCCAGACGAGATCCGTAAGCAGGTCGGTGTCTCCACGACTCACCCATGGAGATCTAGCTAATGGACATGACAGGTCGAATTTTATTTCTCCGACTCGAACCTTCCACTCGACAAATTTCTCTTCAGCCAAGTTGGGGGTGTTGAGAACAAGCCTTTTCCTATTAAGCAGCTTCACACTTTCAAACGCATGAGACGCTTCCAGCCATTCTCTGCTGTCGTGAACGCTTTGAAGGAAAGTGACTTTTTAGAGGTCACTGAAAATGATGAAGTCAAGCGCAAGCTACCGCTTGACGCGAGCCTCGGCGATCGTGACAGCAACCTCAAAATTGTTGAAGACGAAGCCATGCCCAGGAGTGTCTACGTCAAAGGCTTTGGCGAAGAGTCTGCAGATACCCAATTTGCCATCGAAGCGTTCTTCGCTCCTTACGGACCCACTAGAGCCATTCGCTTACGTCGCGCAGCTGATCGCACCTTCAAGGGAAGCGTGTTCGTCGAATTTGAGACTGAGGACGCAGCGAAGCAATTTCTGGAACTGGATCCGAAGCCTAAATTCCATCAAATGCCTCTTGACATCAAGAGCAAGAAAGCTTACTGCGAACAAAAGGTCGAAGACATCAAGTCGGGCAAGATCAAATCCAATGATAACCGAGGAAACTACCAACGCAATGGCAAATTCCAGAATCGCAATAACAGAGATCACAAGCGCGACGATAACCGTCGCGACAACCGCAATACTGATCGGAAGAGGGACTCACGCGGTCGCGATCATCGTAAGGGTGAAGATGATCGCGACTGGCGTACGCGTCGTGATGAAGACAACAAGAAGCAAGACAAAGCTTCAAAGCAGGAGGATACGAAGACGGGCGAACCTGAGAAGATTACCGACAAGGAATCGGAGGCGAAAGTCAAATCTGGCGATGCCTCGGCTGTAAATGGTGCAGCCTCTGAGGAGACTGGCGCGGCTACCACAAGCAAGAAGCGCGGACGTGAGGACGAGGAAGAAGCCGCTCCCACTAAGAAGGCAAAGACCGAGGAGCAGAGTGCGGAGAAGGCCCCTGATGCTGCTGCACCGGAGGACAAGTCAGAGTCCAGCGGTGGCAAGAAACGCGGGCGCGAGGAAGACGAGGAGGAAGCCGTTCCGATTAAGAAGGTGAGGACCGAGGAAGAGAAGGCAGAGAAGGCAGAGACCCAGGAAGACACTGGCGCAGCCGCTGCTACCAAGAAGCGCGGACGTGATGAAGACGAGGAGGAAGTTGCCCCCACAAAGAAGGCCAGGGCTGAAGAGTCTAAGATGGAGAAGACAAAAACTGAGGACATGAGCACAGCTGCTACAAGCAAGAAGCGCGGACGTGATGAGGACGGTGATGAACTTGCTTCTACCAAGAAGACGAAGACTGAGGAGCAGAACATGGAGAAGGGTGCATGATGGGGCCATTTGGATGGGGTCCCTCTGATGCGGTATTTTGAGCATTTCTGATTCGATTGTATAAGAGCTCCCTACTAATGGCTTTTTCACGGTAGAGCTCCTTATTGCGGGTTTACGATTAGGGTTCCTGGAGTGGTTTCATTGCTTGAAGTACATGCATGTATCTATTACAAGCATACTGCTACGGAGGAATCTGCTTTGACGAAACTTTTACGAAGCTTGTTTCAATGAATGCTCGAAATTCCAATCCCGCGCAATAAATTCAGAATGATTAGGCGACGGCTTGAAAGGCGCCACTGGTGATGTGGGACTTGATACTCTCGTCGCAGACCGAAGATTCCGCCGCGTCGGTCCTACACGGACGGTCTCTCGCTCCCGTAATCTTTGTACCTTCTCCTGCGTCCTCTTTGCCTTTTGCAATCCAGCCTGAGACTTCTTCAAACGACCCCGGGCCCCGTGCTTGATCTTGGTAATCATATCGCTCGCCCTGCCCATGGTGACCCCATCTGGCCTCAATTTCTTGTTATCACTTCTGAATTTGTTTAGATATTCCACTTGGGATTCAGACGCAGGCTTCTTACGCCAAGGCGCAGACTGGAGGATATATATCGCCACAAAGGTGTCTTTGGCAAAGGTATCTGCCGCGTGGACTGCGTGGTCAAAGGTGATGGATCTAGAAACTTCTCGTGGCCGTGCCATGGGTCCGCCAACTTTTCCCGGGATTTGCTGAGTATATTTGACACTGTATTCATCTTTGACTTTCTCGATTGTAAGGTGGCCTTGGTTTCTACATGAGAGGATATGTTTGTTTTCACCCACGAGGACCCACGTGTAAGGGCTGATCGTTCGTATATAACGGTCCAAAGAAGTATCGTCGATGAGGTCTGTGATTGATTCATAGTCGGTGAACGTGACGTTGCCCTTCAGCTTAGTGCCAGCTGCTCCAGAGGCGGCCGAGGCTTGTGCCTTCAACGCTTCTTCACGTTCTCTACGATCGTGAAGCTGTTCAAGCTTTTTTACGTCGGCTTTTTCGACAATCAAATCTGGATCTAATCCGAACAAAGTAGGCGTGGTAACGACGCCCGTTTCCAAAGATGACACAAAATCAATGACGTGACAGTTCTCCTTGCCAGGGTATTTTCTTGTTCCACGCCCGATCATCTGCACAAGAAGATTTCGAGATTTTGTCGGTCGGGCTAGGATAATGCAATCGACGTTGGGTATGTCTGTGCCCTCTGTAAAGATACCACAATTGAGAAGGACCGGAAAATCCCCGCGTTTGAAAGCATCCAAAGTATCGCCGCGGACGCGAGGGTGAGTGTTGCTAGTAATGTATTTGGCACTGATGCCATGTCGCATAAATGTATCATTCAAGGCGATGACGTGCGCAATATCGACACAGAATACAAGCGTGGACTTCCTTCCTTCGGCCTTTTTCAGCCACGAGCGAACTGTGATGGCATTGGTCTCGGGGGTGTTGACTGCCTTTGACAACGAAGGAGTTTGAAAGTCTCCGGTGCTGCTTGTCTTTACTGCGGAAAAGTCCGCTTTGGATTGCACAGTGGTAAAGATAGCATCAGCGAGCCATTCTTCGTTGATCATGTCTACATAGTCCCTATGCGATCTGGTCAGCATATTGCCTGAAGCCTCGCTGGAGCTGACGTACTTGTGATAGACGATATGATCAATAACGGAGCCTAAGCTGAGGCCGTCAAGCCTGGAAAAAGTTGCTGAGACACCCAGGAGAGCTGTCTTTGAGTCCCCGCTACGTCTCAGGCCAAAGTGCTCCAGAATATGCAAGTACTGCGGCGCAACAATATGATGTGCCTCGTCCACCATCACTAGCTTGAACCTCTTGGGATCATATTTACCCAACCTCTCGCCAGAATTGATGCTTTGTATCGAAGCAACTGTAATGTCTGCAGCTCCGGAGGCATGGTTGTTTCCCATCTCAATATCGACCGTCTTCGTTGGATAGGCGGTAGAGCAATGTCTCGCAGCTTGCTCGACGAGTTCTCGTCGATGTGCAATGATAAGCGTCTGGGTAGCATCCTCTACTTGGGGCAGTATACGGTCTATCAGATGTGTAAAGATTACCTACATCCACGAAGTTAGGGTTTTCATCTTGTCTACTGTAGCTTCGAGGGCCTACCGTTTTGCCGCTCCCTGTAGCTAAGGAAATGCCCAGCCTGTGATGTCCCTCTGCCAGGTGTGACAGAACCGACTGTATACATTCTTCTTGGTAATTCCGTAGGCTGATCCTAGTGTTATCTTTTTGCAAACTCGCTATAGCTTTGGGCGCTGGGTTCCGTCGTGCTCGTGCTGAAAGGAAGGGTGTAGTGTGAAATCTTTTTTGGGTTGGCGGCCTTCTGAGACATGTTGGATTCTTCCATAGGGGTTTCCGAGGTGCTGAAGCTGCAAGCATCAATTTCCAGACATGTAGAGTCAACTGGTTGAATTTTCGCGACTCCGAGCATGATGAGATGGAGGCGACCCTCTGGCAGCCGCCGCGGTGTGAACTCCGACGCCAACCTTCCCTTCCCTTCCCTTGCCACGACTGCGACGGTCCACTTTGATCCCACTTTAATCTAACATCACAGACGCAGTTGCCCATCGCGTTGTAGTAGTACCCACTCGCGCAAACTCAGTCCAACTGAAATACTAAGCCATCCAGTGCTTCGCGCATAATGACGGTCTGCAGTCCACGGCGAAAGGCTATTCTACATGGAGACGAGCTCGGTTGATGGTAGTGCCCCGAAGGCACTATCGAACGCAGCCCAGCAGTCCGACACATGGGAACAAGTCATCGATCCTAGATTATTGGAGCCAGAAACATCAAACGACAGCAATCACAACTCGGCTTTGGGGGAAGGCTCGTCAAAAAAACGAACATGGAAAGACAAGCAGCCACCCTGGGAGCGAAAGCTTCTTAGAGACCAGGGTTCTACCAAGAGGAGAACACTATCGCTCAATCAATTTCGTTCCGAAGCCTACCGACCATTCCTGAATTCCTACATAGAAGAAGTCGCGGGTCTTGATCTTTTGAAACTCCCAGATCCAGACGCCGTCGTTCTTCAGCTGGGTGCTTCTCAATGGACCCGAGTAGAGTACGAGACCTTTTTTCGTGCACTTGCGAGGAAAGGTCGAAATGCCGTCAAGGAAATTGCTCACGCAGTAGGGTCAAAGTCCGAAGTTGAAGTTCAAGCTCTGCTGCTTCACTTTCGTACAGCTTCACGGCAGGGCCACGCACGCGACCCACGCGACATGGTTACTTTCATAAACGAGATCCCGGCTGCGGTCGAAGTGAGCGAGGAAGGCTGTGAGGCTATCGAACGCGCAGCCGCTTCCTTGGCTTGGGCTTGGGAGAGAAATGAGATTGTAACAGAGAACTTGAAACACGGGGACAACTGGATACTCGATACCAAGATGGCGACAAAACTGGATAGGGCTTATCGCCGTGAAGAGAACGACCGTCAAGAGAACGATTCTGGACTAGATTCCGAAGAAGTTGATGAGGACGATGACTTGGTGGAGCAGGACGATTTGAACCAAGTATCTGAGGAAGGAAATGGTTCTGAGGCAGAACTCGAGAGTCCTCTCTTTGTCGGCGTAAATGAAGAGCAAGCAAACTCTCCTATGAAGCAGCAAAGTAAAAAGGAAGATGAGGAGGAGGAGGAGGCAGCGGAACGGGCTGCTCTCGAGTATTGGCCTACGGCAAGGCTCTTCAACGCCCCGATTTGGCTTGAGCTCTGTGACGACCTGTTCATGCGTCAGGTACCGGTTGAGGGCCCATATGGACTTGGGCTCGCTCCGGACTGGAAAGTCCTGGCCGTCAAAGGGCAGTCACCTGGCATTTATCATACCGCCTTTTCAGACTTCTACGACTTGGTGGTCAGCATTACACGTCGACTCGTACAGGTTACCATCAATCAAGCACAATCGCGCATTCGATCGTTTGACTCTCAAGCCGTAGACCATGATAGGCCGACGGTTATCGCACCAAAGATAGAAATTTGTGACGCTGAAGCAGCCGTACAGCTTCTCAAAATGCCCCGAGACCCTAAGCAGATCTTAGCCGGGGTAGCAAGGAAATGCGGGCTTCTTATGGAAACGCGTGGCCATAGAAGCAAGATAGATCACTTCACGACGGAGCAATATCTTACGAAACCAACCCAGTATTGGGAAGATAATCAAGCGGCTCTTGAAATGGCAGTGTCGGCAGACTTGTCTGATGATCTCATCGAAGACGAGACTGACGCAGATGCTGATGATCTAGACGACGAGAGTCAAGGAGAACCAAATGCAGACGAAATTCCCGTTGAAGGTTCAAAGAATTCAAAGGCGAAACGTTTTGTGCCTGAGAAACAAATTGAGGAGGCTTACCAGCTCGATCTTGTCACCGACGCCTATGACCGGTCTCAAGACGCGCAGGAAGAGCTCCGAATCTGGCAGATCCTAGGGCGCGATCCACCAGCCGAACTCAAGAATAGAGACACGACGTTTACAATGCCTGTCGACCCAAGGCATCCCTCAAGACACAGGTTCAAGAACCCGAAGGATGGTGACTGGAAGGATTGGATCGACCATCGGACAGAGTGGGAGACTTACGGCAATCATCACATACCTCGTGCCGACTTCCTAGCTACAGGATTTCGAAAGGAAATTCGACACGCAAAGCGAACCAGGACAAATGAAGATTACCTAAAGACAAGTTTTCCCCCAAAGCCCAAGGGTACCAAGCGTCTGAAGCAATCGAATAGTACTGAACTCCCGGGAAATGCTGTAGGCGAGACGGAAGAGCGAGCGAATCTGGATTTTCATGCAGATGATGAGACCGAGGAAATCAATGCAGTATTAGATTCACTCGCACCGGAGGAACCGTACGCTCAAGTTCACGACGAAGACGACAGTGTCATGTTCGATGAAGAACTGTTCGATGGAGACATACACTTTGATCAAGATGATGGAAATGGCGCCTCGGTTGCTGGTCTTGATCCCTATTATGATCTAGATTAAAATGTTGCCCATCAGCTGGAGGTTGCCGGTGTTTGGCCCACTTTGAAAAGTTATCGACATGATGACGAGGACAAGAAGTACATGACTACAAGCTTAATGGCCAGATTCTTTGCTGCAATTTATCTACGAAGCAAGATGTATTAATGTAACACAGAAATGAGAGAAGTAAATTCTCTTGTACCTTTCTCTGTGCCTAATGTACAAACACAAGACTCTAATCTTCCCAGAATATCGCTTTTCACCAGCTTTAAAAAAAAGCTAGATTTGTCTTTTTGTTATCGCGATTCCAATAGAGCCGAAGCCCTGGTAGATTGTTTCTGGAAGGATAGCACCGCCGAGCCTTTTCTGCGCCTAGTACCGCCTGTTCTTTTGTTCCCATGAACGAAAACTTCCAGCTTGGTTGCCCATGTTTAATCCTGCATCCGTGGCACCAGCTTCTCCCCTCATCTCCTTCCCAGTAGTTCAAGTCCAAAGCTTCTAACTCAGGGTCAGTCCGCGCCATACAATCTAGGCACAACCCAGCAAAGTATTCTTGGATTCGTTCTGCAACACGTCGGATTACAAGTTGGTAGTCTTGGTTACAGTAGTCGCAACTCTGCGAAAGAGATGAAGGGCGCCATTGAAAGTCCTTTAGACGCTGGAGCACGTCATCAATAGTATTATGCTCAAGGCTGTCGGCAAGGGGGAGGACCCCAAGGCGATAAAGCTCTTCCATGTAGCCCCACCAAGCCTCATTACGGCAAATGATATCATGACCGTTGCGGGTTTCATGGCGAGCACGGGGTGTGTCTCTATATCGAGCCCTTCGGCGACCCCAAGACTCGGGTTTGGCCCAATACCACTTGCCATTAGGAAATCTTGAGAGGTACTCTGGATCTGCTGCGTACCAATAGGGTCTCGAAGACGCCATGAATTCCCATTCTCTGCAACACGTTTCAGGCTTTTGAATAATACCAAAGATGACCTTATTCAGAGTTTTGCAAATATGGGCTTTGGCCAGATTCAGTCTGTGAATTATACGATTCGCATAGGGTACTCCTTGCATAAACCTCTCGGGTAGGCTGGTCATGTAGCCCCTCGCGTTGTAGACGAGCCATTTTGTGGCAACTGCGAACGTCCTGGGATTATTGAATTCCCAAGCTGGACACAGCATTTGGCGTGCAAGAGCATTCGGCTCCAAGACTTCCGTACTCGCAAGCCGTGCAAAACGTTTTGTTGCTTGTCCGCTCGATGCGAAGTTGCATATTCCCAATTCCTCTAGGTTATATTCGAAAAAGTCTGCTGTCAGGAAGAGTTGCCATGCAAAGTCTGGGCTCGACTGGGAAGCCTTTCGATATGGTTTGCCGTGTACCTTGGATAGCAATATTTCCAAGACTCGCGCATTGTAGTCACACAACGATATGCTCTTTTGTGATGCCTCACAAAAGCGACCATTTAGCATCGCATCAAAAACAGGAGAAGACCGAGCCAGTATATCGCGATTTACCAATAAGTCAACTATCCTTTTTTCTGTAGGTATACGAATAACTAGATCGGGCTGCTCTGCGATACGAATCGTCACGGCGGTAGGGTCTTGTCGTATTTCGGTATCCATTTTGAAGAACCTATCAAGTTAATGTGGACCAGCTGATAGATGGATTAAAAAGAGGCGCTGCTAGATGTGTATTGCAAGAAACTTTTCTGGCGGTGAACTCTCTCACGGAAGCTTTTTAAATTTGTATATTATCTTCGCGGTGGAAATTTAGAATACGGATAAATGGCAGTGGGAAATAATGGGATAGCGACTTCAGTCAAAGCGAAATATATGAAAAGAGCGCCTTGTGAAAAAGATTTGGGCAAAGGCGAAAAATCTTGAAAGAAAATTATATAAAAGAGCAATGGTGTGAAAGACAGTATGAGCGAGGATTATGTGAATGAGGATTATGTGATACAAGATGATTGAAAAGGCTCTTGTAACATATTCCCAGTTGGAAATGGGGACTCTTGACTCCCGACTGCGAAACAGCTTCCCATGATTGCCATGGGTACATACCAGATGTATGGTAAGTCTCTGTGTCCCCGAATCCTATGACATCGAGACTAATGAGACTGCTCACTAGGGGCTGCCAAAAGCTGACAAGATTTCTAACACCACTTGCCCTCAGTAGCGATCCTGCGACGCGGGAGCTAGATTATCCACCAAGCTGAGGACTGGTACGTTCGTGTCGGTGATATTGTCAGCACAGGTCCTCTCTGCGGTCCAATCTCTGCATGCACGAGGAAAATTTACCTCCAAAAAGCACAATCTGACAAACAATCATACCTCCCATCCCTGCCTCCCTATCCTACCACCAGAAAATTTCGCCGGCCCTGGCCAATTCGCTGTCGCGTTCCTCCTTCCAGTACCTTTGCCTGGCGCACATCCATCGGTGGTGGTCTGCTCTCTCTCGCTCTCTCTGAGAAGTGAATTGGCCTCTTAGGGTCGCCGCGGGTGTTGATACATTTGGTTTTTGCTGCAGCGTTGCCTTGATGACCGAGATCGGACGCGTGTGGAGTTTGCCTGGTGATCATAAGATCGATTGATAAAGGTTCGAGGAGCTTGGCGTTTGACGTTTGTCTTTGGGAAGACGCCGTTATTGTTGAGGCTTGCGAGGATTCCTGCAGACAAAGGAACCCGAGCCACCTCCCCCTTATTCCCCCAGCCATTGACAAGCTTACCGCATCCGAGCCACTGACGGTACATGCGTCCGTCATTCATGACTCTACCTGTTATAGTAAATTGCCGTCTGATATGGCAATAGCACCAATGACACAGGCTTCGGACAAGAAACACCATCTAGTTGCTCAATCCACATTGGACAGTGCCAGAGCACCTTAAAAAGCCGTAAACATGGAACATCTGTCCCAATATCTACCTGACACAAAAAACGTGCCAATTGAAGCTTTTACTGCGTCAGATTTTCAAGGGACATTGACAAAGCAAGAGAAGTATCCAAACCCTCTGACTGGATCGCAGATAATAACGATGCCAGTCCAAAATTGCGATGAGGAACATTTCAAGGACTATTTAAAGGCAATACCTATAAAATATAATAGTTATCCTTCTTAGTCAACTTCAATCTCTTCTACCATGGTACACTTATCATTAAACTTACAGCTTGTACAGGTCGCGGTAAGTTATTCTATCAGTCTTTCCCATCATCTGACTGACGAGTCTCTTCGTTTTCCTCAATTGTCTTCATATCCTTTTTGTCATCATCATCGCAGCAGCGTTCGTTACCTCTACTGTTTCGATTCTCATTGATGCTCTGTGGCATTTGGTGCCGTATATACCTTGTCATACTCTCGCACAGCCTGTCCAATACAAATTCTGCCTCCGACTGCCCCGCCATCATCGGACTGTCTTCTCCGATCCAGTCCCACTCAATCAATCCATCTTCTTCCTCATCATTGATCTCCTCGCGCCCGCGCTTGGACGTGAATCGTATTAGTCGCGTAAACTCGACCCAATCCTCATAGGTATATCGCTTTTGATCATTCTTGTCAAGCTTGAGGTCGTTCGCTGTTTTGCGAATCGCATTAGCCAATCTCTTTGCCAGCGCGTGCTCGTTTAGCTCTTCCGTTGCCAGCTCGTCAATTGTCGGTGTGGGCTGGGGCTGATCGTCGTCGTCGGCACCTGTTTGGAATCCCTCTTCAAGTCTTTTGTTCGCTTCCTTTTCCTCTTTTCGCTTCTGGATCCAATTGAGGAGCCATGGATTCTTGTTCAAAAACACCCGCCACAGACCTTTCTTGGGTAGCAATGTCCAATCTGCTACTGTGAAGGTTCCCTGCTTGAAACCGGAGATGACCGTGTCTCCCATATGTGAAATCAGGACTGTCATGGTCGGTACAGCAATCAAGCTCCATACAATGAAGAATGGTCTCCCTGCGTTGCTCTTCGGCGCATAGTCCCCGTATCCGATGGTCAATAGTGAGACATAGCAGAAGTATAACGCTTCGAAGTAGCTCATCTGCTGATGGCCTTGTTCGACCTGCCAGAACACTACTGCACCGATACACCACAGAAGGCTGAAAGAGGTCACAGACGTGGTCAGGGCAGTCCAGCGCTTGAACTGCAACGTGGAATTCTGGATCTGGCGCATGGCATTGAAACGGTCGCGCTCTTCACGTAACAAAATGAGCTTGGGTTTGCGGACCCTCGGTACAGTGGCGACGCGTTTGAAATTAAAGGTCAAAGTCCTCTGGCGCCTGGGCTTGGATGGCTTCGAGATCGCCGGCCGTTCCACCTTTTGCTCTGCGTCATCAGCGTAGCGAAGGGTTCGAGCGCGCTCTCTCATGTCGAAATAATTTGAGATGCTGGACCGCCGACGGTCGGGCGTGGGGATTGGGGGACGGTGCCGGTGGGGGCGGTCTATGTGTACACCAGCACGCTCTTCGAGCTCAAGAGAATCTGTCACGGTACGACCGACAGTCCTCATACGCGCCCTTTCGGCGTGACCTTTCACGACTTTGTCCTGGCCGAGCTCGCTTGTGAAGTTGCTGATACTGGAGATGACCAGACCAAGCATGATGATACCGCCGACTGAATACGGGAAAACAATGCCTCGTCCAACGTCATCCGTGGGGGTGAGGTCCCCGAAACCGACGGTAAGAATAGTGACATCGCAGAAGTAAAGGCCATCCACAAAACTCCAGGGAGTTTCGCCCCATCTCGTCTCAATGGCAGAGAAGACCGCCGCTCCTCCGGCTAGCCAAACAAAGAATAGATACGTTTGTAAAATTAGGTTGCGCTGATCGTCGGTCAGGGCAAAATGTTGACGATAGTGTCCAAGAAAATAGCCAAGCATATTAAACATCAAAAGCATTGAACAGATGAAGTAAAGTGCCGCGGCGATAACCGCATACCAAAAACCCTGCGTATATGTTTCTATCGGCCGAATCGGTGGAACATGGGCTTCCATTGATACTGTAATCCCTATAAGCTAATATGAAGTTAGCCTTTCAAGATGGCAAGCAGCGCGTTGCTGGGGCCAGGCCACGGGTTCGGAAACCATCCTAGGATGAGTATTGACTTACAATGGCTGTAGCAATATACCAAAGTAAAATCGTCACGGGGAGAGCAATAATATATCGAATAGTGCTGGTGAAATTACAGAATAAGAATATCTGACCAATAAAGCCAAGAATTAAGGAAACAACGTTAAGCCAGTAACACCATCGTGGATCTGCGAAGGGATTGCCCGCGAGGTCTGGGAGCAGGTCTGCCGGATCGGTGCTCCCATTTGGGGGTATTAAACTCATTCGCCATGATGTGACCAAGGCGGCTATAGAAAGCACGTTTGCTAGAGGTCCCAGAGTAGCAGCCATGAGCCTATGGAAGAAATTAGTAGCCTGGCCGCGGCTTTACAATTCTGTGGACTTGAATGAATTGCGCATTCAGGTACATGTTAATACTTACGGGACGGCTGTTGAGGCAAACCACCAATCCCTAGCAAGAGACCTTTGTGAGCTGTTGTGACCCAAGTACGTCGAAGCACAACTCCAGACTTACGGTTCGCCGTCTTCATCATAGGCCGTTCCTCGCAAACCGATCCTCCAACGGCTCTTCTCGTTTGAAGCTTGCTCATGACCCGTCATACTTCTGGCTGGTTCCTTCTTGGGGCCGCCCTCCGGTACGTTGGTATCGCCATTGCTCTCGTCTGAGCTTGGTGACTTATCGTTATTGATTGGTTCCTCGATTGGAGTTGAGCCAGCATTGGACCAAGATGAGCTCATTCTCAATCGACAGCCGATTATTCTGAAGCATGCCAATGGATAGCGATAGTAGTCTGAAGCTATCGCCAAGGAGCGCTTGATGATAGAAGCGCCGGGTCGTCTTATCCCCCGCAAATTTTACACATACAGAGAATATGCTAAGTACGACAGGTAACGGCGCAGAATAGCGAAGAGAATGCTGATGAATCCAGTCCAAACAAATTACCATTAAGAATGTATCTCGAGTGATAAGAAATGTGTTGGCGGCGTCTAGCACCAAGCTAAAAAAGTGGCTTAATGCAAGGATCTGTCAGCGATTTCAAGATCCCATGATCGGCGGAATCAGCATGATATGTCGATCATCCCTGTTGCACGACACGTAAGGCCGCACCGCCGCTTCTTGGCTTGAGATCCGGCGAGTAAGACACCATGGGATTGGCGTTTGGACAGATTAAGTGCTGACTCTGCGCAGATCAACCAAGCGAGTCCAGTGCTTCAAGCTTGGCAATATTTACATTAATCAACTCAACAATCCAAAATGTATCTATCTCTTTTACATCTACTGCTTTAGTTTCTCCGTTAATTCAGGCACTCTTTCAAACAAGTCGCCCACCAGACCGACGTCCGCGACCTGGAATATGGGAGCGTCTGCATCCTTGTTGATGCACGCAATGACCTTGCTATCCTTCATACCGGCCAGATGCTGGATGGCTCCTGAAATGCCTGCGCAGAGATACAACTGAGGCGCAACGTTCTTTCCAGTCTGTCCAACCTGCAAGCTGTTGTCTGCAAATCCACTATCGACAGCTGCTCTTGAAGCCCCAATGGCAGCGTTCAAAGCGTCTGCTAGCGGTGGAATAAGTTTATCGAATTGTTCCTTGGACTTCAGTCCTCTGCCACCGGAGACCACTTTGTCTGCTGTAGCAAGGTCTGGTCGATCTGACTTTGCTAGATTCTCTGATATCCATTCTGTCGAGCATTCTGCCTTTGGATCGACGCCCTCTTCAACTGATGCCGAGCCTCCCTCCGTTTCTGGAGCTGGGAATGCTGTGCCTCGAACTGTTACTATTTTGACGCCGTCGGATGTTTGGACTGTCAATATGGCATTGCCAGCGTATATTGGCCGAACGAAAGCTATCAGAAAAACGTCAACACAGCCAACTCATTGCCTGAGAATCCTTCGACATGCTCACTGTCTTCGCTTTGAACTTCAATGATATCCGATATTTGTTGCGTGTCCAAAAGCGCGGCTACCCGGGGCATTAGGTTCTTGCCAAACGCAGAATGACCAGTCAAGACGTGGGTGAAGCCGCCTTTTTTGATGTTCTCAACGAGGAGAGGGGCATAGTTCTCGGGAAGACCCTATTAAGACGAGTGAATCAGTAATCTGTAGAGGGCTATGGTTCAATCAATTCAGAAAATACCTTGTCGTATGCTCCATTGTCCACAAAGACTACCTTCTCTACGCCCTGGACCTTGGCCACCTCCTCAGCCACGGCTTTGATGCCGCTGCCAGCAACGAACCCTGTCACAGAGCCTCCAAGCTTTTGAGCTGCAGCGACAGCTGCTAAAGAGGATACATTGAGCTTTCCTTCCCGCTGCTCGAGAACAGCTAATGTGGATAACAGTCGAGATGCATGGGAAAATCGGTATAATGGGATTGGCCCATTCCGCCGCGTTAGAGTCCGGATTGAGCGGACGCCCGCACCCCGACTTGCA
Organism: Astrothelium subdiscretum; assembly: GCA_021030935.1. Classification (NCBI taxonomy): domain Eukaryota; kingdom Fungi; phylum Ascomycota; class Dothideomycetes; order Trypetheliales; family Trypetheliaceae; genus Astrothelium; species Astrothelium subdiscretum. Next base: position 75,572 of record JAGFMW010000200.1, read on the forward strand.
AAAAACATTTTGTGTCTAGCAAAGTGCCAGACGGTAGGATGAGAGATTCATAAGGTAAAGGTAGAGGGAATAGGTAGTGACGAATCCCCACCATACGTGACCGAGGCCCAATGCGGGTCAGCCACTGAGGCGCTCGGTGCTTAGGTGCTTATGTAACCGCCAGCCGGCTCAGCCTCCGAGAATCACCGCAGCCAGGAACGCGACCCAGGAGCCTTTGCCGGCACCACCAAGCGCGTCCATCAAAGCTATCCCACCGCGAATCCAATTCCTCGGCTACTTCAACAATCCTGACTATTCGAAAGCTTGACGCGCTCTGACCCTTTTGCGTTGGCTGTACTGGATGCGCTTCTTCTACACCCCAGTTCTCCAGGCGCAGCTCCCATCAAAATAATCTTCTGCCGCGATGGCAGAGAATCCAACCGGTGGAGAGATGGATCCTAATCCTGCTCAACCTTTGGATGCAACTGCCGATGAGGGCGCGAATACTTCTATGGTCGAGCAGCCTTCTTTGGGAGCAGGTGGGTGATCGGCAGAACACAATTGATCTTTAGGAGCGTCACTAACACAGATTCTGCCCATAGACCAAGACACGTCGATGATGGAAGAAAAGGAGGATTCCTCGGCTCCGCAAATTAAGAAATCACCACACGACACTTCCGCATCAACTCCTGCAATAATTTCCGACAACCCACTGGACGCTCCGGCAGAGCCACCTGCCGAAGTCGATGCTGCTGATGGCACTGCGGACGAGGACATGGGAGGCATGGACGACGACACCAAGAAGGAAGAAGCCGCCGATAAAGAAACCACGGAAGTCGCTGAGGGCGCTGCGGATGGTCAACCTCAGCAAACAAAAGACAGTCTGCAGGCGTCCGCACGGTCACATCTAATCCAACAAACACATCAAATCATTCTCCCCAGCTATAGCGCGTGGTTTGACATGAACACGATACATAACCTAGAGAAGAGAGCCTTGCCTGAATTTTTCAATGAGCGGAACCGAAGCAAGACGCCTTCAGTATACAAGGATTACAGGGACTTTATGGTCAACACGTACCGTCTAAACCCTGCAGAATATCTGACAGTTACCGCTTGCCGGCGAAACCTGGCCGGCGATGTTTGCGCAATCATGAGGGTCCACGCTTTCTTAGAGCAATGGGGTTTGATCAATTATCAGGTTTGTGTATCATCCTGAAATTTGACTGGACAACACCTAACTTCGCCAGATCGACCCTGACACGCGACCATCTACCACGGGTCCGCCTTTTACAGGCCACTTCAAGATTATTGCAGATACACCGCGAGGTCTCCAAGCACACCAGCCGGCCCCTCGCTCATACGTGACCGTTGGTCGCCCCCTTTCCGCCACTGAGCGTCTAGCAAACGCTCCTGCTCCCGCGAAGGCAGATCTCAATCTTGAAATCCGTCGTAATATCTACGAAGGCAACGGAAAAGAAGTCACTCCCTCAGATAAAGAGAAGCCCGCCAACGGCGAAGCTGCTGCTGCTGACGGTGAGACTGCATCAAAAGATTTGACCGAATCCCTGAGACAGCCGGGCAAGCAATTCTTTTGCTATGCGTGTGGGACTGATTGCACACGAGTTCGCTTTCACTACTCAAAATCCATAGATGCAGGTCAAGGAAAGCCTCCTACAACCGTCAAATATGACCTATGTCCGGTCGACTTTTTGGAGTGCCGATACCCAGCCAATACGACAGGAGCAGAATACACTCGTCTTGAAAATGACAGACATTCAACCGTGCCAGACAAGGACGCTCCGTGGACTGATGCCGAAACGCTTGCATTGCTCGAGGCTCTTGACGCTGGGCCAAATGACAACTGGGATAAGATCGCCGAGGCCGTCGGTACAAGGACGACTGAAGAGTGCGTTCTCAAATTTCTGCAGATGGAGATCGAAGATCCCTACCTCGAAAACGACGCCAGCAACGAACCCAGCGGCAGCCTTGCATACCTCAGCAACGGCCGCATGCCTATTCACCAAGCCGATAACCCCGTCCTCTCCGTCCTCAGCTTTTTAGCCGGCCTTACAGATCCCAGCACCACCGCAGCAGCTGCAGGCAGGAGTGCCGAAGAAATCCGCCGCAACATGCGCGAGCGCCTCGAAAAAGGTGCTTTCCCTCACAAAGACGACGACAGCAGCAGCAGCAGCGCCGCCAAGGGCAAAGAAAAGGAAACCGAAGCCGTCAAAGCCGAGGAATCGACCGAAGCCATGGACATCGACGTCCCTCGCCCCTCAACAGACCCCCCCACCACCACTACCACCACCAACGCCATCGTCCGCCCCTCCTCCTCCCCCTCCTCCAAAGACATCTCCCACCCCCAACAACAACAACCCCCACACGACCCCACGACCCCGCGCAACTCCATCGCCACCACCGCGCTCGCCCTCGGCGGCGCCCGCGCCTCGGCCCTAGCCTCGCACCAAGAACGGCGGCTCACGCGCCTCGTCGCGACCTGCAACAACCTGCAAACCGAAAAACTCGAGCTCAAGCTGCAGCAGTTCGCCGAGATGGAGGCCATGCTGCAGGCGGAGCGGCGCGACCTCGAGCGCCGCCGCCAGCAGCTGTTTCTCGACCGGCTCGCCTTCAAGCAGCGCATGGTCGCGGTCGAGGAGGCGATGCGGCGCGCGACGCTGGTGGGGGGGGAGGAAGGGGCGCGGTTGGCGGGGGAGGTGGTGAGGGGGAGTTGGCCGGGGGAGAAGATGGGGATGAGTAGGGCGGAGGGGGGTGCGGGTGCGGGTGCGGGTGTGGGGGCGGGTGAGGTGCAGCCGTTGGCGGAGGGGGCGCCGGGGTATCAGAGTTTGAGGATTTAGAGAATGGGGTTTGGGTGGGAGATTAGTGTGGTGGGACGGTATCTGAGAAGGGAAAGTCTCGATAATGCAAGTCCGGCGTTCTGGGAGATCTTCACATGACAAACGGTGGACACGCTCGACGACAGTGCGGGTCGGGTCAAGGGAGTTTTGATATGTAACCCTAGGCGAGATAGGGAGCTGGATATTTCTTCCTCTTATCTTGTAGAGTTTAGTTGAGAAATAGGTAGAAGATTTCCCAAAAAATATCTCACATGATCGAATGACCCAGGTAATCCAGTCATCTTCGCAATGACCAAAGCATTCGTCGTGAGAATAGGATCTATGATAATCTTTGACTATACATTTTATTCGCAAACTTGGCTTGCAAACCTCAATAGGAATATCATCAATTTAGCTAATAAACTTTAGAAACAAGGTGTCACGCATTCTCATAAGCAGCCCTACAAATTCAAACGAATGAAAGTCAAGAGGACCATTCCCACCTCTTCAGGATGCCGTGATCCCCGCATCCGGCAAAATGCCGTCCTTGATCTTATGTACACCATGTTTCGCGAGAGGACTCTCCTTCATCAAGTCCCAGTTGTGGATTGCGACGGTTTGCTGAAACGAGATATCAATTTCCTTCTTGCCACGTACCAGCACCTCTTCATCATAGGCATTGATGGCGTCACTCAACGACTGCTTTCCAGCAAGAACGCTTGCGATTGCTTCTACGTAATGAGCAGCGTCTTCGAGAGCGTTGTTCAGGCCTTGCCCGCGATCTAGAACAGCAGTGTCAGTGATCGGTCTCCAGTGATACCCATGCATCAGAGGAGCAGCGCAGAAACACTAAGAGAGCACTTACTAGGAGACATCGGGTGCGCAGCATCACCGGCAAGCGTCACGCGCCCGCCGTGGTTGTCCCATTGCTGGGGATTTGGCCAGTGCCTGAGGCGATCGGGATGGATAAAAGTCTCCTCCTTGACCCACATGGCCGCAGAACGGAAGGGTTCGCAGAGCTGCTGGCCCCATTCTTTCAGCAGAGCGTGTCGTTCTTCGTTTGTCGCCGGTGTCACGCCCCCCCACTTCGTATAAAGGAGCTGGAACACGCAGGTTTCTGGCTTAGCCGGATCGCAGATATCCGCAACGAGGACGAGAGCCGAAATCTGTTGTTCGGGATGGACTGCGATCTGATGAGTTGAGTGTTAGTGGGTCGGATGAGGAAGACCTCAGTCTGAGGGGCTCTTACAGTAATCCAGGGGTGGTCGAAGCTGCGAAGGAATGTCGCCTGCTCTGCGGTGAATCGTGTTGTCATATTCTGAGAGGTATCAGTAGACTTCGCGGGCCCTTCAGCAAGATCGCCAACAGGTAACACGTACTATTGGAATGAATGGTAGATATTCTAATTTTATCTTTTCGGGCTGTAATACGCACTCGCGCACTTTGCTTTGGACTAGAAGGTTTAGTAGCAAATCTCTGATCAAGTTATGTAGCAGAGCTATTGGGAACGTCGATTGGGAACGTCGATTGCATCAATCAGTCGACATGAGAGCAAGAATAAGACCTACCGCTATCACAGCCCACAAGCAGGTTGCCCTCTGCAGTGCTTCCATCTTCGAAAATAGCCGTGACCCGATCCCCGTGATCGTCAAATTTAATAAACTTTTTCCCATAATGCACATCTATCCCTCGAGAGAGAAGCGACCGCAGCTTGGTGCGACTGACCCGTCTTGCAGACGGAGTCGGGAATCTGACAAATAACTCGCCCGTCTTGCCATTTACGATGGGAATCGTATGCTCTTGCTCATCCGTCATCTTGGCATACGGCTCGTTCTCTGCCAAGGGTGCGTCACGCTTGATCTCTTCTGGCCAGTGGCTGGTGTATTCTCTGCCCCAGTGGAAACTCATGCTCCATTCTCGCTGCCAGTTGATATAGTTATCCTGGTCTTGGCGCTCAAAGACGGTGACTTTTACACCAAGCTAAGAGGGAACTTTCTGTGAGATACAGAGCATCAGGTTAATGTTCGGATGGGCGTACCTGCTTGAGTCCTTGGGCGATCGACAGGCCCGTCGTCCCTGACCTATTAGCATAGAGAGGTCACCTTGCCTTTCTCTCATTTGAGCTCACCAGCGCCAATGATTATGACATGGAAGTCTTCCCCCATTTTCCAGATAATGGCCAATCAAGTTATTCCGGAAAATGATCAACACAAACTTGATGTTAAGAGAATTTGAGAAGGCTTTTTTGAAGAATCGAGAGATCTTGAGAAGAATTGAAAGTTATCCGGTTCCCTCCGAAATATCATTAAATAACATTTTAAGATCAAGTTATAAGAGCATATTTATCATCTCCTCGTGACTCGGCCGATGATTCTTCTCCGAACTGCAGTTATCCATATTACTACTGCAGGACATGGATTTGGCCCAGGCATGAAGTCGGCATGTCGGTGTTACAGAGGCGCGAAATCGCGTAAACTTTCAGCAATCACCCCACTTCATGCCATATATGCCCCTAGAGGATGCATGGTGGCATGGAAGTAACAATCTCCAAAGAGCATGGAGAGTGGAAGAATGGGATTGGGTGTTATGAAAGGGCATAACCTAGCGTGACGGACGCCGGTCCAAGAGCCGGCTGTTCGTGCCGACACCCCGAGATGCGCAACTCGAGTTTGACAGGATAACTGCGACCTCTAATGTTTTCACCACTTTTTATGTTGAGACCTTTTGAAGAAGCAGTGGATCCTTCAAGATTTCTGCGATGGGCTTTCCCTCCAGCTTGGCTCTGTGGTGATGAATAGTTGAAAGCAATTGCCTGTTAAGTCGGGAGACCAGCGCGTATCTAGAATATCCTTCCATCCATCAAGAACCTTAAGATAGTACTCCTCACACTGCCAATCCTTGCCAGCGGATCGAGTGATAGTAGTAGACGATCCAATTTGTCAGCCACTACAAGGATCACCAAATGATAGTCCTGCTAGCCACTGCGTCAATGCTGTGTAAGTGCCTATTCCATGGGACGTGGATAGTCAACTTCACGATTATACCCTCTCTGCCCACCCCATGACCCCATTCCGAAGATGAAACCGGCAATTCGCGACAAACCACTGGGAGGAGCCGAGGTTATTCGACGAGATTTGAAATTACAAATTGAATTATTGGTTGTCTAGCTGAGCCAGCAATAGTCAAATTCTATCTATTTTGCTTTGAACCTTTCAGCAAGCAAGATCATCTAGCCAGAGCGACATAGATGCGATTCCTCTGTAACAAACCTTCCTCCGATCCGAGCCCTCAGAAAGAAATCGATATCTCATTCGTTCGAAGGGACTACTCAGTCGAAGGATTCAAGCTGCAGACGTGAGAGCTGATCTGCTGTCCGTCGAGGCCGATCTCGTCCATCGCGGTGGTGTTGAGGCTGGAGCAGAGGAAGCCTCCGTATCCCTCCACTTCACTGGCTTCGACGAGTATCTGCTGGAAAAGGCTCGTGGAGAAGCTAATGATCTGCTGCTTGCCTAGAGCAGGCGTGATGGGACTGTTGGCTTGGTCGCAGAACACCTGCTTGATCACGTCCGTGAGGAGGTTCATCTCGGCGAGATTGTGACTAAGTGACTGGAAATTGTTACAATAACGCGTAAGAAAGCCGGTGCTATTGCTCATCCCGACAGCCTGCCAGCCGTAGAGGCTCGACACGTATTGGTTGACTTGATAACCAGTTTCCGGGGACCCTCCAGCAGGAGCGTCGGGTGGAATAGGGCGGCCGGCGGCGCCACAGATCGCAGTCTGCACACGGGTGCCGTTCAAACTCGCGCTAGAGAGCAACTGAGGACTGACGTCGTTGCACATGGTGTTGAGAAAAGTTGCATTTCCTGGAGCTGCGTTAAGAACTTGAGCGACGAAGACCTCGGTGAGGTGGAACAACACATGATCCAAGGCAGCACTTGGGTTTGTAGGTTTTTCAGCGGTCGAATCGATCACCTATATTTACTGGTGAGTTTCACTCAGATCGAATGCATATATTTGAAAATTGAAATACTTACTTGGTTGATGAGCGTGGTGTTGAGTCCCTCAGCAGCCCAGGTACCCGAGATCTGGGAGAAGTTGAGACACATGGAATGCAAGATGGTCTGGTTGGGAGCGCCACCAGCAAGCTCCCAGGCGAAGAGAAGACTCGCATTGTTGGTTACCTGATTGAGTGGGCTGGAAGAAGGGTACGCTAAAGGGCCAGGACCAGTTCCAGAGGCTCCATCAACGGGAAGAGCCACGGCAGGCCCACCGATGGCGAAGGTCGTAGCACCCGCTAGGACAGAAGTGAGAGAGATCTGCATTGTTGTAGCTTTATAGTGGGCTTGATGCCGAAGGTATAGTCGATGCAGGTATTGAGACAAGAAGACTTTTCTGGTGAAATGCTGGTGGAGGGCAAGGTAGTGGGGATGAAGGGATTTTGATCGAAAAGACTCCTCTAAGAAATGTGCGTGCTACTGGACCCGCAATACTTTACCTAATTCGTCATTGCTGCCTGATTGTGGGACCGGGCAGTGAATTTTTCGCAGTGTTGCTAAAGAAAGTGACGAAACTGGGTAATGTGGAAGTTACCTGGGTACCCACACCCGGCCTACGCATACTGAAACGGGAAGGCATTCCAGAACGGTTTCCCGCTTGTACTACAGCTATGAGACAGAGCATAAACAACATGTACAAGGTTACTCAGTCTGTGCAGTTTCATCCTACAGATGATTAGATTCGCTTTGGTTGGAATTCCAGAGCGAAAGAAGGATTAGTGTTTCACCAGTATTAATTAACATGTCCGCAGCCGCGTGGTTTCACAAACTACAAATCAGTAGATAAAGACTTCGCAAAAAACACCGTTTCAAACGATCTTGGCGGTAGTATTGAAAAGAAATACCTCAAGCTTCAATCGCCAGAGTAAAGCTGGGCACTGAAGCACTAGAAGAGGTGACTGCGAAACCTCAACTGTACACTCACCACGCTTTTCCACTTCGGGTGTGTTTCCATCCACTATGTTGGCGACGTAGTCCGCCTAGGTACCGAAGCAATTACGTTCGCTTTAGGGACAGTACTTGCATTCATGCCGCATAGGTATAGATTTTCATAAACAGCGTGGAAAACTGTAGTAATTGCATATTCTGTTTAATACCTGTGGATTGAGTTTGCACGGATTTAAGCTGCTGTAATTCCGCGCAGTTGCAGGGACTAACAACCTTTGCTCGCACATATATTTCTTCGGCAGCGAAAGGTCGGCACGTCGCGTTGGGATAGGAGAGACTTGACAACCATGTAGTCAATGGGCTCGTGGGAGAAGAATTCATCGTCGTCAAGCCTGTTATTGGACCTTTCCACGCCAAGGGAGGAAGTGGTACCATCATCTAAAACCAGGACTTCCAAAATAATAAATTCATTAGCTCCGGTTCATCCCTCAAGTCGCAACGGTTGTTGCTGTTTACATACCCAGGTACTTGGATCATCAATAGACCAGGGTCCAGGGACTGAGAGGCCGAGCGCAAAGATGGGCCATCTGAAGGCGAAAAGAAATTCCTTATTGACCAGAGGCCATGGAGAAGAAATGATAGGGGTAAAGGAAATTCAACAACTTCACACGCAGTAGTCATACTTACATGATCAGCCTGCCGTGACATGGCTGATTATATCGGTCCGGAGTCATATTAGGCTGTACTTCGTTCCGAAAGAACGCGGTACGGCCAATCTAGATTCGCAGGTTTAGGGCGCTTGTTGCAAGCTGATGTTGTCCCGATGTTTCTTGCACGAGCTGAGGCAAAGTTCCCGCGAAACGCGTTGTGCATATCGATGATAGAGTTTCAGGCGACCGGCAGCCGTTGCCGCGTGGTCTGCGTATCGCAATCATGAACGACGCTGCTGCAAAGCAGTCACACACCGAGACTTACGGATGCCTGCATTAGCCGCCTCTGCCGCGCGCGTGACGCTCTATGGTTTCAGTATTGGTGGGCGATGAATCTGACTCAATTTGCCCGCTTGGGTTTTGGCTCTGAACTTCGCCAAGTGGGTTCGTCAGCCGTCTGCAGGGGGAGCCCGGTATCCCATTCGACACGCCCGCCTATGACGATCGAATCAAATGAATTGCAAAAGAAGCCAAGAAGACAATGCAGATGAGAAGAAACGGGTGATGAAAATTACGGATTACTTTGCACCAGCGAACACATAGCAGGAACCAACTCAATTGCTGAAGAGTTAACGAAATACTCCGTACCTAATGGTCAAATTAGAGCGCTAGATTTCCACGGACGACGAATCCTAGCGTATTCAATTTGTTCGCATGAACAGAGAGATTGTCTATTAGCAGGTCGGGCACGGAAATCATCACGATACATAGAGAATGGAATTTTCAATGAGGTCGCCGCCAGACACAAGCGGAAACGAGAACCTATACCAATTATGATCCGCTCGTGATGATAAACTCAGGCGGGAACTAGGGCAATCCAGTTCCTAGACGACAAATGTCATTCATGGTGTCTGCCGCCGCAGCTTTAGCCCAAGTTTCCAATGACCTTAGTCGAAAAGAAAATATGCTGGGGGATGAGACAGAAGACTTCATCGCAGGGCCTTGGAATTTGTTCTCGCGGTCAACAGATTTGACGTTGTACAGAATTTAGCGAAAGCACCCAGTAGCCCAGCTATACCTACCTAGACAAGACCCGGAAATCCCAACAAAGAAATATATCACTCGACAAATTACGAAGTCTGCCATATTGAAGAGGCACCTCCGTACTCAAAGGTCGTTGACTTCAATCTTGTCTCGCACGCATGCAAGCATGCATACGCGTCCAGCTCAAGATCGATTTATTGTTGTAGTAGCGACCGAGCGAGGCATGAGACGTTTGCAAATAGCAGCATCACTGAGACGCCAGCATGTGCAGAAAGGGGAATGATTGATGAAGCCTCTTCGAAGGACCTCCCTGGAGATCTTCGGCTACCAATAGAAGGTACTTGTATGGCGGTTCCCTTGCCTGTTATTATGATACCATATCAAAAGCTACCAGTGGACGATGGGGTTACCCTGGGTGGCTTCGTGGAAAGCGCTCGGGCATGGACAAAGGACCCACGGTCGTCCAAGAAGAAAAGGACGAGAGAAGGCGGCGCCTTCCTGGGTTCCGTGAAATTCTGATCTCGGGCTGACACCATCTGCCTCGATTATCGATTTTTGATACACTCCGACGAAATTCGTTGTGGATTTAACTTCTCGATTTGTATCGTTTGCAATATCTCGGTTGCATTTAATTCTCTGGGTATCATGATGCCATCATCTTTTGTATTTTCCCTAGCAATACCTTGCTCTCCCTCCCGAGTTTTCTCTTGCCATCCCTACCTGGAGTTTTCGCCTTGGCAATAGCTTTCTTAAAGCGCTCTCGTTCCTCCAATTTTTGTTGTCGCTGTTGCGCTGCTTCTTCTCTGGCTTTCCGTCGTTCTTGAGCCTCTGCACGCTTCTTGTTCGCGAACCTCACCTCTTTGCCAAAAGTCTGAGGGCGCGTGAGGCGGCGTCGCTCTGGATGTGTGCGCTCATCGGGCGCTTGCTCGGTCGGCACTTGATCGTCTGCCGCTTGGCGTTGTGAGGAGGGAGGCCTCGCAAGCGATGCCGACGGAGGATTAGGCGTATTAGGAACAGATGATTCCGATGAGAATCCAACGAAGTCATCGCTTTCGGCAGCACGCCCCGCCACAGCCTCGATGTCGTCCTTCGGGGGTTCAGCGAGATGGTCTGTGGGTCTTGATGGGACCTGGACCCCCTGGGCAGCCTGCTGTTCGCGTGCCTTCAGCTTTGTGTACTGCTTCTTGAGCTTGGCCCTTTGAATCAAATCTTTTTTGATTCTTTGGACTACATCTCGTTTAGCTGCAGTGATTCTCACATTTGTGGCGTTCTCACGTACCCTTGCGCTTGTACGTCCCATCTGGTAAATTTGCAGGACCCACAGTAAAACCTTTTTTGATGCGCTTCTCCTTGGGCTGGTCGGTCAGGTCCGCGGCCCCACGGTCCAGTGGCCGCTTTTGGGCCATGGCAGTAGGTAAGCGATAGATAAGAGCACGCTCGTGGTCGTGTACGAGACGAAATGCTTGGCTGGAGAAAAGTTGCGGAGGGAGACGAAGCGGGGCAAAGACAAGTTCTCGGCGCAACTGTGGAACAAAGCTGGATAAGATTAAGCCATCTCAGCATTACTTTTATGACCTCTTATGCCTGCCGGCTTCGTCACAGCCCGCAGCCGCTTGATCGGTCTTGGCTATAATCGGTTTCGGCCAGAGCATCATGATGTTGCGTGCGGGCCAGGTGATCTGCTGGCCACCAACTCTCCGCCCTCTAATGCTGCTCTGGTCTTCCTCTCTCCGGACCTGCTCTCTCCTCCCCACTCCTCTCTTTGTACCTTCACTCGCTTCGAATGACTAACCTTACATACTGAAATACATACGCTGTCTCCATTCTTCTGAGTCAAAAGTGGCGGATGTGCTTTGCCAACGCATGAGACGTCTGACAAACGCTGTTGGCAGCCGAGCCTTTTCCGGAGGACCTTCTTTCTATCTGGCGACTAAAATCCTTCCTTCTTTCTTCTAGATACAATTTCTGTGAGGAAATATTCGCTTCCTTTCTATGCCAGCATTAGAAGCGCCAATGTTGGAGGATGCCCATATTTCATGACGTTCAGGAAGACCCTCCCTCCGAGGAGGGTACGTCTCCTGAGGTGGTCATGAGCGAAAATATGAGTTCCGAAGGCATGCGATCAAGATCTGGAAATGAAGTTTCAAGGCCTCCATCGAGTCGGGAAACTCAATATCCGTTTACTGCTCTGCAAAACCCCGCCATGACTTATGGTGGCTATCTGGCTGGTTCTGGGGTCAGTCGTGGCGAGCTCATCCAGAGACTTAAACGGGCCCAAAGTCCAGTGCAAAATGTATGTTCAAAGACTCGTTTCCTGATACCGGTTACTATGCAGAATACTTGCGTCTGTTTCCCACCAGGCCGCAACTTATTTCAATCACATGTCACCTAGTCATGCAGCTTTCCAGAGCAACTCTACATGTTTCTACATATACTGGGGATATCTTTACACATTTTCTCAACGTCAAATCTTGTATGCTGTTGTCATCCGCAACTGTTAACAGCTTGCAGCATGCTAGGCCTTCCAGCAAGGAGCGCAGTCGCCCAAATTCTCGTTCCTCAAACCCTCGGAAATCTCCCTCTCCACTTCTGCCCTCCGTTGAATTCAATATCTCTGCAAAAGAGCCACCAACTGAGGATGAAGCTAGCAGGATAAGCAATTGGAATTCGGGAATGGAGATTGAGCGGCCTCGTTCGGCGTTACACTCGGGGGATTTCAGACAGGAAGCACCGGAGTCTACACAACGGTCAGAAGATCCTAGTGATTCACTGGGTCCGTCAAGACAGCCAATATCAACATCGCCGCCAGCCCCTTGGCATAGTTCATTCCCAGCTGCTGCTCGTAAGAGTCTCTTCAACGATAATGATCAACGGTCACCAGATCTTGAAGACTTAAGGCCCCTCCCAGCAAGATCTCGAGCCATTTCACAGAGTCTTTCCAAGACCGGCTTTTTCTATCAACCACCGTCGACTCCACTTGTACAGCAATCGAATAATCCCGATGTTGGACTATCACCGAGGTCTTCACCAAAAAGGGGATCCAGAAGTCCCGATGCCAATCGACGTCACACCTTCTCTCCTCAATCTTTCCAAACCTTGCAAGCACACCCTAATCCTTCTTCAGCTTATGGTCCATCCCTATCCAGAGCTCTGCGAAGGGAATTCAGTGCCCCTTATCAGGCACACCAACCCCGTCGGTCTTTGAATGGGTTGAATTCGTTTTCAGCTTCGACGCCTCAGACTCCGCACGTGCAGCCTAGGCGACCTTCAGTTGTAGATGTATCCCCGCTCAATGCCCCAATGGTCGGCTCGTACGAAGAGTCGATTCTGCGAGGTCGAATGTCGACTACGCCTTCGAGGCCACTGAACTTCATTGCTCAGATTGGCGTTCTTGGTCGTGGGAAATGTAGACCACAGCTCAAGTGTCCTCCTCACGCCATTGTTCCATTCCCTGCAGTATTTTACAGCTATGGGCAAGGCAATGGCCGACGCTCATCCATCTCTGAGGATTCTCCCAGTCCTTACGTCGGCCTGATTGATCTAGAAAACTCACTTCCGTCGAATGAGTCATGTAAAGACAGCCGACGGAGACAGCGCCAGGCCACACCCAGCGATTTCGATGAACCGCCGCCACCGAGGAATGACGTCGATCAAGATGCCGTTCGCAAGAGTGAGCTAAGGAGGCGAGAAAAGATGAGGCGAAGATCGACTTCGCCTAAAGCGCCTCCAGGCGGGAGCTACCGCATCCCACAGAAGGGTCAGTTACAGATTGTCCTCAAAAACCCGAACAAGACTGCCGTGAAGTTGTTTCTGGTGCCATACGACCTCTCCGACATGGCACCAGGCACCAAGACATTCATAAGACAGCGGAGCTACTCTGCTGGACCGATCATTGATATGCCTGTCGATACCCGGAAAAACCTAGGCACAGACCGACCAGAAGCAGCTCTCTCTGCCTCCGACGACCCAAATGAACGTCCTGTCCTTCGATATTTGATTCACTTGCATATTTGTTGTCCCTCGAAAGGTCGATATTTCCTTTACAAAAGCATACGGGTTGTCTTTGCCAATCGTGTTCCAGACGGCAAAGAAAGATTACGAAACGAGATCCAACTTCCAGAACCTCGCTACAGTGCCTATAAGCCGTCTCGTGACTCCAATGTGGGTACTCCCGGGACTGCGCCTCCTTCGGAACGGACGCACAAGCGACGAAGCGCTGGTCCGATATCATCTGTTGTTGATTTCGATCGCATGGACGGCATTCCTTCTCCATATCCACTGTCTACCCGATCTTTCAGTTCGTATACTTACAATCATGGTCCTGTGGACCCGATCCCATTTGACTTCTCACGTCTACAAACATTGCCTTCTCGGTCCGGTAGTAGAGAATCAACGCGCCCTGATTCGCGGCAAGCCATGGATGTCGACAGCAGCAATAGTAACGGTACGTACAACAGCCCAATCCTGCAGGATCTGGGTCCGCCTGAAAGTGCATATGGCTCGGATCTCGCGAGAGTAACGAGCTATGATAAATTGGTTCGAGGCGAGGCAGGGTATCCGGCTAGTCCACCCGAAGGGCTCTTAGCCAGGAGACTGAGAGGGTTGGACGTGCACAAGGATAGAGTTGAAGCAGAAGAGAGCTTGTCAAAGAACCAACGCTGACAGATGTCGTATCAATAATTTCGGGTTTATAAATGGGAATTTTGGGTATTATCTTGATCAACTTAGAATGCGTTCAGCGAGGTGTCTCGGCCTTGATCTTACTCCATCCATAGCTTCATTTCATATAGCTAGCATCTCCACATAACTTCCTTGTCTACTGGAGAATCTTCAACAATGGTCTCAGTACCACCTCAGAGCCAAAGCTACTGAACTCGATTGCCATAGATGAACATAACACTATGGCCAATTTTGATCACGTTACTCCAGGCCGGATGACCACTTGTAGTACACAAGGGATTACATGTAACCCACGCTTCAGAATGAATGCAACAGATCACCGGAAGGAGGAGCTGACCAGACTACAAGAATCACGCAGCGGAGAACAGATCGAGATCATCAAACACAGCTTGATTTGAATGTCACACCAGGTGACGAAGAGTATCTATATTACAGCGCCGGCCTACCATGCCATGATAATGGGAGTATCACTCGACGCATATATATATCTGAACCAAACTTCAGAATAAGAGGGAATGATGACCACGAATAGTAATAAAAAAGGGTGAACGCCGAAGATGCCACTAGCTGCAAAGCCCAAGTGCCCAGAGAGGTTCGGGGGGGGTGTGTCTTTCTTTTTCCATTTTCTCCTTTCCAAGCTTCCCAAGAACGAACGGGAGAGCAGGCTGGTTTTTCCCCTTTACAAAAGGAGGGCAGCGAGACCGATGGCGGCAGCACCCGCACCGGCGGGCACTGCGAGGGGTGCGGCGGCGCCGCTGCTTTGCGATGCGGCCATGCTGGATCCGCTGGCCATGCCGGACATGGTCATGGTTGCTGCCATGTCGGTCGACATGCCGGGCGTCATGGTCGTGGCGCTGGTGACCTCGCCTGCGACGGCGCTGGAGACCATTGAGAAGGTCATCGGGACGGTGTTGGAGGCGCTGGAGGCGCTGCTGGATTGAGCGGAGACGAGGGCGCTGAGGCCGGAGATGATGATGATTGCGGCGCGCATGTTGATGGTTTGGAGGTTGGCTTGGATTATTTGAAAGATGACACTGGGACTTGGTTGAAGAGGAATGGGCTGGAGATGTTGTTAGATGAGATGCTAAGTGACGATAGTTGAGTATAGTTAAGCTTACCAGAGAGCGAAAGTGGTCTTGGCAAATTATTACTTTGAACGAAAAAACTGTGTGAGAATGAGAGCAATGACTGATTCTTAGAAAGTCTCGAGGCGATGCATGGGAAGTCAATTACTTATACCGCTTTCCTTGAAGGTACTGAAACCGGTTGGAGACAGCTCCCGGAGACCCCTTGAGGCCCCGGCTGCACCATACTTCCGCGCCAACCCATGATAGAAAAGCTTCTGGATCTCATTGTACCCGCGTCAAGGAGCCAATTGCATCCTAGTCGCGCAAATAAAGCTTCGAAAAGGTTTCACGCGACGAGGAAGGTGGCATGAGACAAGCTTCGTTCGGACCTGGAGTTTTCCTGGCGCTCGGCCACAACCAGCGCCGAAACAAAGCCACTAAACCGCTTTTGGGCCTCGCTCCAAACGTCTTTCGTCCCAGCGCCCTTCATCCGCCACCGCAACAGACAAACTGTGTTTGAGCCAGCATGACCTGCGACTGCTTCGATACAAGTTGACTTGTCTTTTCCTCCCATTGAATCTACTAGCAACCAGTAGGCCTCCCTTAGCCGTCCATCAGCTCCATCAATGCCATGCGGAGAAGGGTCCTGGTTCTATTTCGGCATACGGGTGGAACTCTTCCAGACTTGCTGATGTTCAGTGTCTCTACGCACGAGTCCCGGGCTTGGCGTTTACTCGATCTCAAAGGCGTTCCCTAAACATGTGGTGTACGTTCAACCTTAGATCCGGAATCCGTAGTTTCGATACCATGCAGGATCAGACGTCCAGATCCTTTCGCGGGTCTCCTTCACAACACTCCACCTGATGACTGCCCCGGCGAGAGAGCCGTGACGGATCACGGTCATGCTAATTTGCCTATTCGACATGAACTCCAGCGACATCTCGTTGATCTGAATTCGCCTCCGTGGCTGATTGCAGTGCCGTGTACATTGCAATCTTGGGCAGGAGGCATCAAACCGCTGCCAAAGCAGCAGTCGTTTCAGCTCCAGAGCAGACTCACCACCACACAAAGAAAACCAGAGTTCTGTTCCTCCTAGCTCACTGGAAGCTGAGGAGAACAGCCTCGTTTTACCTCATGATCTAAATGTATTGGTTTGCTCTTAGAATTTTGCTTTCTCGACCGGTGCAGGCTTCACTGGACACATAGGTTCTCTCATTCGCACGTACACAATTCTTGGTGCCTCGGAACTTTCAGTTTTGCATATCCGATGGCTGCTTCGCCCATGAGATGATCGGCATTCGACCAATCCTGCCCTTGTACGCTCCAGCCTTGCCCTGAAAATCGTACAGTCTTCATGTTTTCCAGGGGTGCTGTAGACATCCGTAAGCCTCACAGCCCCTCGGATCGTTCACCTCCTGCTTTCGTAAACTTCGGGAAATCACGAGACCGTATATCGAACAGCCGGTTAGTATAGGAAAACGATTGAGACTCAGCAGTCTTGGTTAATGCTCATTTTCGCGCACCCTCCCAGTTGCAATGACACTGGTAGCATGTTACCGGATGCGCCTGGTCCGATAACCAGGCTTGTGAATGGACGAAGTACTCGTACATGTCAATTCCTCGTCCGAAATCGGAGAAAGACGTAGCGATAGACATTAGGTGAGCTATTGTATGATCCACTATAATGTAATAACCATTATTTGCTGTGAAGATAAGCCAGCAAAATTGCCTGCGAACAGCCGTTTCATATGATGCATAACAATAAATAGCTTTAAGTCTTAAGTTCGGTGAAAGACACGATCATTATGTAGCTTGGGACTTTTCTGAGCTATATCTTTGAGGCTCGCTGGTATTATTTGCTAGGAGTGTAGTATCTGAGCGGAAAGCCGAGCTCTTAAACTTCCCATGGCTACCTACCTATATTGAGACCTCTTTTCTCACGATTCACAAGGCGCTGAGAACGTAACAGATGTACGAAAGTCATTCATCATAATTTTTAATATACGTAAATCGGACGATCCAAAAAGCATGTCGTGCAAAGTCTAGGCTGCTCTTTCCATAAGAAGTTCAAGTTGAATGAACGCCTTGGGTGAAGTAGGAATAACTCCGCGGTCTCTCTGTGTATAACTGCGCCAGGGCCATTAGCTTCCAATAGCCTTGACGGGATACCATCGCATCCAAAACAACCACACTCCCATCGTTACTGCCGTCAATGGCGCTGCTACCACCCAAAATATCCAGAATTTTTCAGAGACAATGAACGTTCCGGGCTGACCTCCGCTTCCAGGCGTGTAGTCGAAGAACGTCATGCTGAAAATTGACTTCAACGATCGTCTGTCAGTATCGAAAAACGAAATGTTCATAGATATATCAAAACTCACACTGGTGAATGTCGCAGGAAGGAATGTCATGGTGAGCATTGCAAGTGTCTTCATGGCAGTGCTGTCACTTTGGACAGCCTGTCCGATTTGGACGGATACTCTGCTGTCATTTTGAGAAACGACGTTAAAAGCCTGCGCACCGTTAGCTGCGGTAGTATGGGACGCCAACGCAACTTCTCCATGCGATCTGGCAATGTCACTCTGTAGCCCTTGTACTAAGCTGAGCATTAGACGCCAGGCCCGGAAAATATCCGTGCGGCTCTCATGATGGTTTCGTTGGATCACTATGGAATGGGAGACTGACCAGGTTGAGCTCATTCTGCAATCGTTCTTTATTAGACTGCGAGCGGTGCTTGAGGCTTTCTAAGAGGTGCAATTGGAAATCCAGTCGACTCGATAGATGCTTTCCAGCGACTTTTGCTTCGCGGGTAGTGGGCGGCGCCTCGGCAAGATGCTTGTGATGTTGATTGATCAAGCTACGGACAGAGATTTCTGCGATGACTAACGACTCGTGGGAGTGGATGGCATGCCGAGCGATATCATGGAGCTTCGGGTAATTCGGACTGATGTTCACATGGGCGTCTCGCAGCTGGACAAGTCAGAACAAGAGAAGAGTAAAATGCCGCATATTCTCGACCGATTTGATGGCCGGAGAACGTTTGACGTCCTCATCCAGGAAACCAGAGACACAAAAGGTGTTCGCGTCAACTAAGAGGAAAGGTCGCAAATTTGGATAGGGGAATCTTCTCCATGATGCCAGTGCAGCTTCTGGATTACTTACCCTCTCTGTGTTCCGCACAGCATCGCGAATCGACCAAACCGAATCATCTTGTAGAGTAACAATCTCCTGTACGGCTAAGACATGGAACCAATAAGGATCATGGAGATACAAAGGATCATTAGCTCGGAGCACTGTGAGCGGAAAGCGTGGTCGAATGCTCGTGGGGATGTCGAAGAACACTACAATGTTCCGACCAGCAGAAATCCATTTGGTGAAAAAGCTTATGGGTTCCCAAATATAATTTTTACCATCTAGACCGGTGCGGCCTAGGAGCCGCTTGATAAGGAAACGGTTTCTGGATGCTAGCAAGCTTGAGTTGAGGACCACTGAGACAAGGGTTGCTGGGAGTTATCCTACTATGGCCCTGGTAATTACCGAAATCATCGAAGAGATCCTCAAAGCCAGTATAACCGTTCGAGACTTGAGCGTCATCGATTCCAAGAAACGCCGGCCATGTGAGATGCCGTTCAAGCTGTCGTCTACAGTTGTCGCAATCTCTCAGGCTTCGCGCTGTTGCTGATCTCCCAGTCGTCAATATGATTGTAGACCTTGCAAGTGAGAACTTGGATATGCCTACATAAAATACGACGACGGTAGAGCAGAGATAATCTTGGTCAACGATTAGCTGTCCATGTCAAAAGTTAACAAAGGGTTCTATGTTCTATGGAGGATACCTTGCATAATTCGTCTATGCTCGCTTTTGCACAAGTTGTGCTCCATCTGCCATTTTCTGTACACCTATTAGCCTAGGGTAGTCTTTAGGTCTCATACCTATTTCACACCTTGTTTCAGAATGTCTACTTCACAGCAGGATACGGACTTTTCGACGGTCATAATCGATAGAGACAAATCATGGTTGTGCGTTGCCTAGATTCGTTCGATGATGCGACCGTTGAACAATACGTACCTGCCAGTCACGCAAGTTTAGGCAACGAGGCGTTTTTGTCACGTCTCAGTCGTGGCGTGCATGTGCGAGCCATGCCTTGGCTGGAAGATGTAACTCTTGTCCAGCTGAGGCTTTCTTGTGGCAAACTCTGCCTACATAAATAGATATTGCAATTGAAGATGGATCAGAAGAACGTTGGACTGGAAGTCCCATCGCTTTGTCCCTGATAATACTTCTTCAACAACGATGTCAAATGACCCTCTTGAAGAGGAGCGAGAGATGAGTCTCGGGCACAGTTCTCGCGGGCTGGTATGGGGAGAGAAATCCTAAGGGACTCTCAATTTCTAGATAAATATTCTATTGTATGACCGCACTGCACTTCACTTTACTTGCAGGAGCTCGAAGAGCTGAGACATCAAAGTCGTTCAACTCCCGTGGAAATTCTGGGTCCCGATATCGATGTCGAGAATTGCTAGCTGGAGACTTCGCTTCATTCTGCTTGTTCATGTTGTCATAGTCGCAAGATTATCAATCTCCTCTTGGAATTAGGAGCGGATGCTACCACAGTAATGTACGGGGTAAATCCCGCTGGAGGTTATCTAGGTCTTATTTAGACTTTCACTCATTTGACAAGGAGACTCTGGTGTTGAATTCGCCAAGTCGCTCTTGGGCCTTTCTCAATGTGAAGTGCCAACGGTCCGACCTTCTTATGTTTAGGAGATCTAAAATGGACCCATGGCAATGTATGAGACTATAGTCTATGAAATAGCCTAGCTTATATTTCAAGAAACTTTCTATCATCTATCTCATCATCAGATTCTTGCCCTCTAATCCCATTCTGCTCGACCTATTTATTCAGAAATAGCCCACTCTAGCACGAAGTCGACATAAGACTCTAGCATGAAACCGACGCCCATTCCAATGATTTACTTAGCGTTGCAACGCATAAGAGATGATAAATGATGACAAATGAGAATACTTTTAGTGCCAATCAATCACTCCTCATCACTGAAGACCTCCTCACCACGCTTCCGACGAGCCATGCGCTCCTTCTTCTTCTTGCGCATCTCGGCGGAGCTAAGCTTCGTCTTCTTCTTTGAGGTTTCAATCTGGGACATCCCGTTAGCATACGAAGCTGTCGAATCAACCCAATGACAAGCATGCTCACCTTGTTGCCCATAGCATCGAACTTCTCCTCTTCATCATCTTTCTCTTGTAGCCTTGGGCCTGAACCCTGGCCTTGCACCCAGTTATGACCAGACGGCGTCATCTTGCCATCCATGACCGCCCAGACTTCCTCCGTCAGGTCCTTTGTGAACTCCGCACTGTGCGTGATGATGATGACACCGCCCTCGAAAGCCTTGAGTGCCTTGGACAGAGCACCTAGCGAGTCGCGATCGAGGTAGTTGGTCGGCTCGTCCAAGACGATCAGGTGAGGTCGCTGCCACGAGCAGGCGGCGAGCACGACCTTGACACGCTGGCCACCGGACAGGCCGCGCATGCGGGAGTGTGACACGAGCTCGGCGTCAAGGCCAAAGTTGGCGCAGTGGGATTCGATTTCCTTGCGGACGAGGGGTCGGAATTGACCCGAGGCAAGGGCCTCCTTTTGGTCGACTTCTGCCACCATCTTGCTATGGGACTGCATGATTTCGTTACGTGGGATCCAGGCGTTGTCGGCAGTCATCATGGGAGTCCAGCGCTCGCCCTTCTGACCGACGTTCTCACCAAGAGCAAAGGAGCACTCATACTCGTAGCTGTTCTTGAATTTGCGACGAGAGTGGATACCAATGACGCGGCGCTGGGAGCCTTCGATCTTGTAGATCTTGTCCATGGCTTTCTCGTCCTCGTCGGTGATGATCTTGTTAGCACGGTCCATTGTCTCACGATCCTCACCGGTCTGGAAACGCCATTGGATGTATTCTGAGGGAGTCTTGTCAAGGTGGTGGTCAATGTGAGCGAAGGCGTGTTGTTTGATGTAGGCGATACGAATGTTCTCGTGCTGGTAAACATCACCCGTGGTCGGGATGAGCTCACCGGTCAGCACGTTAACAAGGGTAGACTTGCCCGCACCGTTGGGACCGATGACAGCAATACGTGAGCCAAGCGAACATTGGAAAGTAATGTCAGAGATCTGAGGCTTCGAGGTACCAGGGTATTGGAAGGACATATTAGAGACACGAACGATGGCCTTAGCCTTAGTCTTGACGCCCTCCAGGAAGCCAGGCTCGGGGAATTTGAATTCCATTTCGGAAGCGCCGAGTTCATAGTATGACTTAGCGGATGGGACCCGTTTGACGAAGTCGCTGAGAGTTCCGCGATACCTCTTGAGCTTGAATCGCTCATAATGAATGACGTGCTGAATGACGTGGTCCAAGAATCGGCTGTCGTGAGAAATGATGATGGATGTGCAAGGAGAGTTGGTAAGGTAGTCTTCGAGCCACTTCACGTTCTTCACATCCAAATGGTTTGTCGGCTCATCAAGCATGAGAATGTCAGGCTCTTCGAACACTGCACGCGCAAGGGCAAGCTTCATCTTCCAACCACCTGAGAGGGAAGTGATGGGCGCTTCGAGTTGATCTTGGACAAATCCGAACTCGACAAGCTTCTCTTCGACCTCCTTCTGTGGCTTGTTGATGCCAACGGACTCCAGCTTTTTCATCGTCCAGCCTATGACAGTTTGCTCAGTATCAGCGGAGTCGAGATCGTGTTCGACGTAGACAGTCTTGACTTCGTTCTGCTTGGGGAAACCTTCGACCTGCTCGTTATTGATAGCGCGCATGAGCGTCGTCTTACCAGATCCGTTGGGTCCAAGCAGGCCATAACGCTGGCCACGCTTCAAGCGAAGGTGAGTCTGGTTGAGCAAGATCTTGGCACCATAAGCCAGGTTGAATGTGCAATTGCAGAGATCCTCGCCTTCTTCCTCATCGGGCTCCACTTCGTCCTCATCCTCGACACCAGGAGAAGCTCGTTTCCGGAGAGAGTCTGCGATAGCCTTGGAATCGTCATCTCCCGCAATCACGGTGATGTATGGAAGGCAGTTCGTAGTCCAAGTAATTTGTTCAACGTCTTTTTCGTCGATCAATTGACCGCCGATAGCCGCGATGTATTCGAGAATAGGCTCGAGCTGATTCGCTTTGTTGGCGTGCTTAGATGGGAAGCACTGCTTGAGGACGCCGAGAACAGTAGCGATATCGCCCGCCTTTGAGACTTCTGGAATTTTGCCATCCTTGACGTCACCCACGCGGACGAGGGTATCAAGCCCCTGCTTGGTCTTCTCACGTGCCTCTGGATCGGCGATGTTCTCGTAATTCTTCGTGAGACTTGGCATCAACTTGGGTAGGAATGGAGCAACGATTTGCGGATCCTCGACCAGCTTGCACATATTGTCAACGATAACAGCAGACTTTCGCTTGATGGCAGTTTCGCGCTCGACCAGACCACGTTCGAGTAGAGGAACCATGATAGCAAGGGTTGGCTCGTGAACATCGGTAACGAAAGTCGTGGCACCAAGCAAGTGCACGGTCTCCGGAACGTTCTCAGGTTTGGCGATACACTTGATGAGCTCTGGAATGAAGCGTTCAATGTCCTTGTTGGAGATGAGCTGACAGACCTTCTCCATTGTGCCATAGGCTTTCTTCTTGACTTCTGGTTTGGTGTCCCACATGGCTTCTGAAACAACTGGAATCAAGTCTGGAACTCGGAAAGCAGTCTGAGCAGGCGCGCTGGCACAAAGAGCTTCAATGCAGTCAAGGTCGGTAATCTTCTCGGGCCATTTTTGTGCATTCCGTAGAGAGTGTACGATCGGTGGTAAAACGGCCTTGACAGCGTTGGCGTTGGTGGCCTTGATAATAGCAAGAGCGGTTGCCTGGGCAGCATTCTTGACCGGGACCATCTTGTCACCAATCGCACTGAGGACATTGGGAAGTAGTTTAACTAGGTATGGCTCGATGGCTGGTGAAACATCTTGATGTTGGGCAATGGCGCGAATTGCGTCAAGAGCCCGTTCTCTGGCGACTGCGTCTTTCTTGTTGGCGAGCTGCTTCTTCAGCAGTTCTACAGCCCTGAACGAATAATGTTAGCCATGTTTGCTGAGAATTGCGACCGTGGCAAAATTCCACGAGAGCGTACAGAAGCCCTTTCGGGTGGCAAAACTCACTTCGTGGGCGCATCTTGCTCCTCGATGTCGCCGTTGATGAGGGTGGCGATGTCAAAAGATGCAGCGTTGATTTCATCCTGCGACTTGGAGACGCTTAATCTTGAGAGCAACTCTTCGAGTGCTTTGATTGATTTGGCGTTTTCTGATTTGATCTGGCCCGGTGTGTGGGCATTGGTTTCGGTGACGCCAGGCATGATTGCGGATGGAGAAATTGTAGTTGAAGCAGGAATCGAGTCGAAGGAAGAGGCTGATGGGATTTTGGATGTGGAGCGTCCGATTTGTGGGTCCGCTCGATGGGAAAGTTATTGAAAGAGAAAAATCTAAAAGGGTATCAAAGGTCGTCGCCTCTACGCAGGCTGGTCTATTGCAGCACAGAAGTCAACGACGGATGCCCGCAAGCAAGCAGGAAACCGGAGGGCAAAAGAAAAAAAAGAAAAGTTGAAGAAAAAGGGAGGCGAGTGTTGGCTGGCAATTCTTACGGGGAGCTGGAATTTTGTTGCCCGTCATTGCCTCAATCGCGCTGACCGCTCTGAACTTTTTTTTGGGGCACGCTATTCCGGTTTCGGATGGCCTGAACAATCTATCAACGTGGACGGTCAAGGCCAGTCTGTCAATCTGTTCCCGCTTATCAGCGCTCTCCGAATCAATTTCTTCCATTCACAGCCGGTTTCTACTCTACAAGCCATCTCCGAGACTTGAAACGCGAACCGAAACGGGGTCGCTTCCACCAACCATTTTGCCACGCTCCAAGCCGGCAGGAAAAGTAGCCGTGGTCCACTGCGTCTTTTTGTTCTACCCCAATCATTCACGCATAGGCATAGCCCCGGTTGAGTCGCGCCAGACGAGTCCAGAAGTCATCCGTAGCAATCCGAGGTTACTTTCAAATTATCTGTGTATGGCTGTGACTTCTGCGTCTTGATAAGATACACGCCGTCACCACTCGGACCAGCCGAATGCAGCAAAGCATGCAGTATGTATGCAGCTGAATCAGTCCAAGCCCAAGCTGTGATGCTGCAATGGCTTACTCTTACAGAGCTGATGGAGTCGCTCTTTTGACTTCCCGCCCCTCCCCCAGGTTTTCTCCGCAGTGGTGTCCTTATCGATTGCACTCGTAATATTGGGATCCACTTCTTCCGCCACTTACCCTATTTGTTTCCTTTCAAACTCTAGAGTTGACATGTTCTTGTGCACGTATTTTGCCTGCAAAATTGATGGTCTGAAAGCATCAAGCTTGATATCTTTCCGTGTATTTAACCGTGACTTGACGCAGTAATAGAAGTTGAGATTTTTTACATCCAGACCTGGCAAGTACTCTGCTATCTACTGTACACGTTTTGAGCCTATTGGCGATACCAGCAGAGCACGAGTGACCGAGGCGATTTTGGCAGCCGGTGCTTAGTTGTCAAGTCTTGACTGGTTATTTTTGCGACGGAGGCGTTCCCCTCAGGTTTGAATGCTCAATTTTATGGTGTTGATGAAACGGAGTGACTTTAGTACTGGAACTTCTCATATTTATTCTGAAGCCTACGTGTCACTTCCTACCCTATGTTTGCATCAGAGACGATGCGGGCATTGTAGTCCCAATTGTTTTGACGCCAGACTCCCACAACTTGGCTTTCTCTAATATTACATGGTTTTCTGACCCAAAATGAGTGAAAATACCCCAAGGTCAAGCTTCAAAATACTTTGGGTCCGATCTTCAAAGTCAACGCCAAATCTCCAAGGCTTCTGAACACCACCAAAACTAGGACAGCAGCCAATCCGAAAAGTCGAATGGAGTAGAATACTTGCTTGCTGTCTGACTTGCCACCTGCTTCGCAGCATTCCACATCGAATCGTCGCCCTGCGTACCAATTTCATAATCACTGCCACCATGCGGATCCGCATTCGGGATGAACTGCCAGTACCACCATGGAATTCCGGACTCGCTAATAGCGCTTGCGTACTGGTTGAACTTGGCAATACGGGAGTCATCGCCCTGGGGTGACCCACTCTGGCAGTCGCTGTTGTCCCCTGAGAAGTAGCACACGCCCCATTCCTCAAGTATGAGTTTCTTGCCGTGCTGCTGCGCCTTCTGCACGTACGGCTTCAACTTCGACGTCGTCAGATCCCCATCTCCGTACGCATGTATGCCCAACACGTCCAGCGCGGGACACGTGAAGTACACATCCTGCAAGCTGACATCAACGTAGTTGCCGCCACCCGTCATGACGAGGGGGGTCGGCGCACTGGCAGCAGCTGGAGACTTCGCAGCCGCAGACTCGGCTTCGGCGGCGCGGATCTGGATCGGGGCGAGACTGTCCTTGATGTGCCAACGGCGGGGGTGTTCGCGCTTGCTTGCGGTGCTGACGCCTCCAGCGTTGGTGCCGTTGTGCATGCTGTCCTTGATGGCGGTGGCCATTTCGCACTGCCAGGGCGCGTATTTGGTGAAGTCGGAGCTGCTCATGCCGGTGAAGGCCTCGTTCATGGCTTCGAAGCCAAAGATGCGGTCGCCGGACGCTGACCACTTTTGGCCCGTCTTACTGTCGACATGGTTGAGGACGTGGGCGATGCGGTTTTTCAGGGCTTGCTTGGCGTCGCTGGAGGAATAGAAGTTGGTCTCGCCGAACTTGTCGCTGTAGGAATCTCCACCGCGAAGGCTGTTCTGTGAGTAGATGGTTATATGAAGCTTGATTTTGTATTTGACAGCCGTTTCCATAAGGTTATCAATATCTTCGAGGACCTCGTCGTTGTATTGGCCAATTTGGGATTCAAGAGGTGGGATGTTGTTGATATTAGTCCCCTTTTGATTAGATGGCTCTTTATCAAGCCAAACGCGAAGGACCTTTACGCCTGCGCTTTGAAGGCTCTGGAAGTAGTTGTCTTGGTCGGATTCTTTAAGACCAGCGGCGTAATAGAGATTGTTACCAACGAAGGACTGGGCTGCCACAGCGCCTTGCGCAGCAAGGGTACTGGCGAGCGCAAGGAAAGAAAACCTCATGTTGGCTTTGAATGAGATTGGAATGCAATAGGGGAAAAAAGGATCAAGGAATTAATTAGACTAGGGGGCCGTGTAACACAAGGAACTGCTACTCCATTATATACACAAAGACCGCAGCTACAGACGTGACTAAATGGCGACTTATGACGAAATGAGAAATGAAGATGAACGAAGGCAAAGCTACAGATCAGTGCGTCCACAGGGCACAACCAAGGTGTTGTTGTCTCTTGCCCAGTCTCGCTGACCACCACCACCCATTGGTCATTCGTACGTGAGCTTAAAAAGTTTCGCGGGCCAACTTGACTACTTTCGAAAGTCGGGTAGATCTCGAACCGTGCGCGTACGGGAAGACATGCAGGGCACTTGGACTGGAGACGAATCGGGGAGAACACCAGGGAGAAAATGGGGCAGTTTGCCACTTAGTCGTTTCAATGTCCTACTTGTTCACCTCGCTTACCAGTCGAGGTCTATGTTCCCTGGACTGTTCGGGTTCTCGAGCTCGTGTTTCCTGAGTTGATCGACTAAGACATTGGTAGGGGCGGTTCGGTCCATAATACGTTACTTGGCATAAATCATCAAACCTTGCTACCGTAAACGGCAATCTAGAGGAGAGAAGTGCATCTTTGCAAAGGCGGTAGGAGCAGTCACTGTTGTAAAGTGATAGCGCTTGTGACGTCTGTTGTTCCTTTGGGGGTTGAATATTGGAAGATCCGTAAGCTGAAAAATATTTCTATTTTAGGCGATGGTGGCGGTCCCTGACACGCGCTTCTGCCACCTCATCCATGTCAGCTCCTCGCAATCTCCTCCCTGACGTTGGCTTTTCGGTGCTATGTGGTAGGACAGCTCACAAATTGCTGCTCTGTAATCGATACTACAACATGCCAATTTTTTTTTCTAAAGTGATCCAAATCACCATGGCGACTACGAGCATACGACGGCCTGATGCGTGATCGTTCTTGGTACCCAGGTATACCCAGAGAAATACGAGAGTCTTCGGAGAAAGATTTGAGTATGGTCTGTACCTTCAATGAGGAAATAGCATTTGTATATGCTGTCTACTCAATCTGGTGCAACCACTATGAGAACCCGGTAAAATTACAAGCATGCCTTGCGGTGACTCTGAAGTGACATCTTATCTTCTACGAGGTGTGGTTTTCATCTCAAAGGGACGACTATGAATATCTTCAACTCTTGGATTCTGGCCTCACCTATACGCTCGTTTCAACCCCCATGAGCTTCTTGACTGTATTTCACGGTTTGATTTGGCGAAACAATGAGTTCGTGTAATTAGTCCGGAGAGACGTCGGAGCTCAAGCGTACAATTTCAATGCAGAATGGGACGACGTTGGCAACGTCAGAAGTCCATCAACATGGATTCTGGTCAGTAGTCTCAGTACCCAATTGATTGCTGATGCCTTGTTGCGGAGGGCGTCGCAAAAGATGAAATTTTGCTTGAGTCTCAGCGCATCGCATCTCTTTCTCGCAGTACTCCTGTCGTAGACGGGCTCACCAGTTCGACAGTGGCAGATAACCTGAGGCATAAAGGGGAACTAGGAGGCGGCATATTCGTTGGAACTACTGCGTATGTCCGCGGTTTTGGCCTGATGGACGTGGATAGGATCGCTCATCTCTATCCACCGCCGAGCCCAATCATTCAGATGTTTTCATAGCAGAGCATGTCGCAATCGATGTTGTACCTCACTGGCCAGTCAATCGTCTCCACTGTACTCGGGTCACATTCCTCAAACGGCACTTCACAAGAACGTCCATCATGTGTAACAGTCTATAATGAGTAGACAGTGAAATGAAGATAACTCGACTGTAGGTGTATAGCGGAAGACCAGCGTGGAATTGTGACCAGTCTAATTACCGACCTGCGACGCACCGCTTTAGAAAATCCCGTCTGCGTTCCCGTAGAGGCTTTCTCTGATTGGTTGCTCATCACGTGCATAAACCCCACAACGATGGTGATCTAAGATCCACTAGAGCTTCCCATGTCTTTGTACAACGTCTTGTTTACGCGTTACCCCATGAGCCATCGTTAGGTTCCCAAGTCCACGGTGAGAAACGGTAGCAACCTGCTTCTTGGAGCGACTGTGACGAATCACATCTGGGAAATAGTCGCGTGGATTCCGGACGTTCTTGCCTTGGCCCGCCGTTGCATTTATGCAAGCTTCGGAGAAATACCCTCAAGGACATCCTTATCTCGCGTTCGCTGGCTCACGGGATCGATTCAAGCATGCTTACGCATTAAGACAATGGTTCAGGGATTTCGGGTTCGAATTTCGAAGGGTTGCACCTGCATTATCTCGAGTCCCAATGATACCTAAAGCTGGAGAACACTTTGATCAATTGACCACAACTGTTGACAAGGCTGCAATGGTTGTAGAGCGGGAAGAATAACTATGAAAGCCTTTCTTCGAAGTTTTGTTCAAACCTGCTTTGCAAACGTGGTAATCTCGAGCGAAGGACGTAATTACTCGACGCGCAGTCTTTGCCACATATTGGACAATATCAAGAACGATCACCTATTGATTTTCACAAGCGCTTAATCGCATGATCGCCAGGGGTTTGAAAATGAGCCTTAAAAGATAGCGGAATCTCATAGGAGATCCATGTGATAGCTCCATCGTTACCTCGCTCGGTAGTCGAAGTCCGCTATTTTCCAAAAGGACATTGCGCCTTCTCTGAGTTCCCGTCGACTCCCCTAGGAGGTTCCAACATGGCAGTCATCACATTTCCGATGCTTGAAAATGACGAGTGGGTGACAAAATCAATCGACTTACGTCAGTTGTTGAACGACAAGAAAGAGACCCACACATCTACTGCAACTGCCGCTGATTCTGTTCCACCTATTCCGAGCCTTGGACTACTTTCAAAGACTTGTATTGGGAGTCCTGTCATCAACAACATTTTACCAATACGATTACGGAATAAGGGCCTTAATGATGTCGTTTTTGTTGGAGAAGACTTCATTCATGTCA
Source organism: Astrothelium subdiscretum (assembly GCA_021030935.1). NCBI lineage: Eukaryota > Fungi > Ascomycota > Dothideomycetes > Trypetheliales > Trypetheliaceae > Astrothelium > Astrothelium subdiscretum. Next base: position 104,937 of record JAGFMW010000200.1, read on the forward strand.
AGGAGATCCTTCCTGGAGGCAGAATTGAGCACGTCGCATCTAAAGCAGACTTCGGTACCAGAATCTGGGCATCTCGTGTTCTAGGAGAAACCTTACAAGCTGCGGATAATCGCGATAAAAATTGGGAAAATCAGTCCCTCAATGAGGGAATTCGATCGGCTGGGCTCGAAAACTTCGACGACCCTATGGAAATAGACATGGTACAGCAAGGATTACCACCTCAAATCTTGGTTCTTACTTTGGAGAGCCAGCAGCTCGTTTTCATATATCTTTGTCAGAAGTTAGATGGCTCACATGAGTTTCGTCAGGTAGCCGTTCCTCTTCCAACTTCTTCGGATTATCTCGAGACTCTGGGTAGACACCTCGCCGTAGACCCTCATTCGAGGGCCATAGCTGTTGGAGCGCTGGAAGGGTCATTTGCCATATATCAATCAAAGGACATGGGCCAGCTCCAAGAAGACTTTGGGAAAGGTGTCTCAAATTGGTGTCCTGTCCAAGCTCAGCAAATCCTGAGGGTCAATGGAGTCATCTTGAAGATGGAATTTCTGTATCCTGGATCCACAGATGATAAAGATGTTGTCTTGGTCCTTGTCGTTGCAAGATATGGGCGAATACAAATTCACAGTTATGCTTGGGATTTCTCTGATGGTCTTGAGGAGCAACCCGAGGACACTAGGATCGAAAAGATTGAGGAAGGTGAGTAATGAACGTGGTAGCCCTGAATTCACTTGTTAACTCTGATAATCTTTTTAAGGAGAATACTACTCACCACTTCTTCTAATACCATTACGGAATCGGCGGGACTTCTTGCTGGTTTGTGAGCACGGTAACTTTATTTACACGAACGTCCTTTCAAGAGATTCCTCGATAGACGCTTTTGAAATCTATCAGGAAGCACCTAATTATCCTGGATCCTCAAGAAGATTGCCGTTGTGGACAAGTTGGGTGCGGCCTCTCCGACGGCTCACTGATTTATCTGGGCTCAGACGTAGGCCTGATTTTGGGCCAGAAGAATTGGACTTCGTCTATCTTCTTCGGGAGGATGGTGCCATTGTATATTTGGCACTTAATGGAGCTGGACGTCGTAACATTAGCGTCGGCAATGCAGCTAATTATGGTGGTCATTTCAATGCAGCTTTCGCTGTTCTCCCTTTGAAATACGCAGACCCGGACGTTTTGATTGTCGCAGGAATCGCAAGCAACGGATACTTGATGAAGGTAGTGCTTGCGTGTCTCTAGTCTTTCAAAGAAATACTGACGTCTCTGACAGATAGGGGACTTTCGCCAAGACGTACACTTGACCACTTCCCGCACAATATGAATGTTTCAACTGATTAAAATGCAGAATGCCATGGATATTCCGTATCTTCGAAGCGATTCTTTCGGACACGTGTCAGACGTTATGTGGAACTGGTCTCCGACTACCGACATCATTAGTTCCAATCTTCGTGGCGTGCGGAAAGGTATCTCGCAACCACATCCCAGTATATTCATGCCTTGTGGTAAGCAGCCTCACGGTAGGGTTGCAGAACTTCGCTCAGGAGCGGAAGCTTCTCTGATCACTCATCTCACTTTGGGGAACGACACAACAGCTTCACAGACTCCCACAAATGTCTGGCCAATCTGTGGTGCGGCTCCGCGGGAGCTTATGATATTATCCTCTTATCCAACCTACAGCAAACTTCTATACGTCAACTTGGAGGATTCGGATTCGTCAATTGTCGACAAGACGCCATCTTGTATTGCAAATATGCCGACAATCTGGGCTGCGAGTTTATCTGATAGGCATTTTATACACGTCACTACCGAAAGAGTCCGAGCGTTTGAGTTCCAGCCGAAGTCTCGCACGATTCGCGATATCGATATCGCTATTTTCACGTCAGGACATACGGTTCTTGCCGCAAGCTTCAACAGAAACCTTGGCGCGATTGTCGTTATCTCTTATGACGGAAGTCACTATTACTTGGAAGTCTGGATGTATGCAAACTACGATGGTGGTCCCCTGACATGTAGAAAGACGGACGACGTGCTGTGGGTCACGGCCGAGCCTACGTGCATTACAACGTATGATGTTGGTAGCGAAATGCTTATCGTGGTGGGCAGTGTAGCTGGTGACCTGCTCCTCACCTGGTGGGAGGAGAGGCAAGGATTCAGCAATCTCTTTACATATCCCATAGATCCACGAATCGCAGCGGCAAGGTCTGAGCAGATTCAAGAAGCACATTTGGGCTTGACCATGAGCATTTCTGGCTCAGTCTGCGAGAGCATTGCTATCCTCAGTGCAAAAAGGAGTAACGCAAAGCAGGGCTCAACGTTGCATCTACTTTGCGGCTTACGTAACGGAAATCTACGCTCTATCCTTATCTCACACTCAGATGGTCTTGATCACCCCTCATGTAAGTGGCTAGCACAATACTCAATCCGAAATCTAATCATGGTAGCAAACGATTTCAATCTTATCCAAGCGAGTGCCGTGTCGATCGGGTTCACTGCTGTCAGGCTGAGGCCGAGAAGCGAGGACCGCAACACAACTGCGCTCGCGTACAGCGACTCGGAGGTGTGCATTATCTCGATTGATCCTCATGATCCTATTAAACTGGAGATCAACAGTATCCTCCTGAGAGACCGCCCTGAAGTACACTTAAAATCGAGCCTAGGTGCGGCGTATGCTTTCGTTCCTAAGAGTGGATATTGGGCGACTCGAGAGCTTGCTGGAACAATAATCTGCTTCTCGGGCAATTCTTGCCACATCCAAGAGCTCAAAAATGTGAACACTACAGCTCCGCGACAATTTCCGGTTGAGGGTACTCCGCAGCGGATCATTCTCTGCGATTGGCTCCGTCTGTTCGTTGTGGCATGCACCAAGACCAATATCCAGCAATTCCGATCAAATAACTCCCGAAGGCATTATACAGAGATACGGCGAGTTTCACGAGGTATACTGGAGTTCGTAAAACCGACAGTACCGTTGCTCAATGCCGTTGCTTGTGGCAGCGAAGATGTGCTCCCGACCGTAGGACCCGGGAAACAGCAATGCGGATCCTTCCGGCTGCTGAGAGGGGAGCGCATCTTTGCCCTCACGCAGTGGACGCATCAGGATGATCAAGGAAGCAAATACGGTCTCATCCTAGTAGGCACTGGACCATCGGATGCAAGGAGTCCGCGAGAAGGACGACTCCTCTTCCTTGAAGCAAGTATTAATCAGTCCGATATAGTTGAATGCAAGATCAAGAAGCAAGTTGCACATGGTAGCGCAGTACGCTCTGTAGCTGTCTTTCAAAGGGACCACTTCATTTGTGGTATTGGCAAGTCCCTAATCACGTACGCATTCAAAGGAGGAGAAAAAAAGTAAGTACCAATTATCCAGCGCAAAGACCTTTTTCGATAAAAGGATGCTGACTTCGTAGACTATGGAGAGTCGGTGAACTAGGATTATCTTCCGAAGTTGTTCACATTACCACCGAGTCTCCATTCGTACATGTGAGCACCCTCGAGGACTCTATGTGCATTTTCCATGTCGTGGTTCAGAACGATATTCCAAGACTTACTGCCGTCGCTTTCGATCATTTGGCGCGAAGTGGTCTAACGCATTTGCCCCTGCGGGTGAGGTTGCCGACGGCCGCTGAAGATGATTCTGCGACAAACGCACAGGTCGAAACCAGGCGTTCTGAGTACTACACAGGAAGTGAGGAAAGTGAAATACCTTTGCTACTTGCAAGTGATCAGGAGAATAACCTTATCGGTCTTTATCAACATTATGCTCACCGAAGGCCAGCCAGTGACGGTTCTGCGGCCCCCCAAGAGCAACAGCTTTCTAAAACAGCGCCTCGTCTTTTCACAGCTAGTCTTCCACGCAGCATGATCCGACTTCACGAGGCCCCAAACCTTCATGCACCATGGAAACCACAATTCCGAGATCTGCCTGGTATCCTTGAGAACAACATCGTTGGAAGTGCCGCAGACGGCACTATCATGGATTTCAGTATACTATCTAGCGCTGGGCTAAATTTGCTCCGCTTTGTTTCTGAGATCTATGAAGAGTATGAAAGGGACAAGAAAGCAGAAGAGAACGGGATGAGATGGGATGATAGCACTATCAGCGAGATGGAGCAAGAAGCCAGGAGCCAGACCAGAGATGGTAGCCTGGCCGTTGAGAGTCAAAGTGGACAAGAGAAATTGAAGGACAACCACCACATTGATGGAGATCTTCTGACGCGGATGGTTGAAGGAGGCAGTGAGCTCTTCCAAAGGGCAATCATGGGACAGGCCCGGAAGAATTTATCCGGTATCAAACAGGAAACGGGAAATGCTTCCGATCATACTGAGCTCAACGAAGGCCCTTCAGATCATAGGCCGCCATCTTTTCCTCATCCGCGATTCGATAATGCTCATTGGCGTTCCAAATTCAGCCATAGGCCGGATCGCCAAATGAGAGAACTGGCCGGGTTGATAGAGAATCTCATCAGCGAGGAAGGGCTCAGTGACACGCAAAGGTGGAACGGAGATCTTATTACAGTCACCGTACGGTACCTCAAAGACGTGCTGGAGCCCATTCGCTGAACTGGAAATCCAAAGTTTTCGAATCAGCACCCAATTTACACGGATGAAGCAGGACCGGAACTCAATGGGCTCGCCATTTCGTATAGAGACAGCTAGAACAAGAGAGACATAAAAGCAAGAATGTGGCGCAATCACGGAGCACTCAGCGCTTAGGCGACAATATGGTCACTTCTTTTCATCGCGATATTCCTATCTTTCATCCCATCTCTGCAAGAGTCTATAGCGACCAGATCCTATGTAAATTGAATCCCACCATCCACGACCATCGTCTGTCCAGTCACGTACTCGCTATCCTCACTCGCCAAAAACGAGACCAGCTTAGCCACGTCCTCAGGAACACTCGTCCTCCCCAACGCAATCAAATCCTGGCTATACTTCCGGATCGTCTCCCCCTTCTTCGCCCCCTTAATCCTCCCCATATTCTCATCAATCTCATCCCACATCGCCGTCCCCACAATCCCCGGCGCATACGCATTCACCCGGATCCCATGCCCCGCGACCTCCATCGCCATCGCCTGCGTCAAGCCCCGGACCGCCCACTTCGACGCGCTGTAATGGCCCAGCAGCGCAAACGGCTTGAACGCGACGATGCTCGCGGCCCCGATGATCTTGTACGTCGGGCTCGCCGAAGGGCCCTGCGCGATCATCTGCCGCGCGGCCGCCGTGTAGCAGTTGTAGACGCCGAAGAAGTTGACGTCCATCATGCGCTTGACGTCGGCGTCGGTCAGGTCCAGCAGCGGCTTCACTTGGGCGATGCCGGCGTTGGCGATCATGGTGTTGAGCGGGCCGAGCGTGGCGGCGGCGGCTTGGACCATGGAGGTGACGGCCGGGGAGGAGGAGACGTCGCAGAGGTAGGGCATGGCTTTGCGGCCGAGGGAGCGGATTTGGGTGACGACCTGGAGGAGGGAATGAAGAGTCAGTATTGGTATAGAGCAGGTGTGCCGAGGACGTGGAATGGCTGGGAGTACCTCATCGACGCCAGCTTTGTTGGCTTCAATGTCGTTGACGCAGATGTCGTAGCCGTCGTTCGCTAGGCGGAGGGCGATTGCTTTGCCGCTGGCGTCGATCAGCACTTCCTACTACTCGCTCGTGCTGATGAAGGTCTGATAGACAAACATTCCACGAGAAGAGCCCGTAATGATACATGTTCGGTCTGGATTGGCAGTCGTATTTGCATATGACCTCTTCCATCTCGGTACATGTGCTGCAATTGGAGCAGTCTTAGAGAAGGGTGTTTGTGGGGCAGCCGTCCGTAAAAGTCTCGGTCCTCGAAGAAGCATCGCCATTGTATCTCAAAAGACGTGATGCAGGGGAGCAGTACTCCTCTATCAATCAAAGTCGTTCAGCAAGAAGAGACAATGGGAGTCTCCCTTGGAGCTACTTAAGCTCAGTAGCCCAATTGAGGTCTCCACAGTGACCGACATGGTGCCGTGAAAGCACAAGATAGTCGGGAACACGGCCGAGCAGATTGCTTCGTTGTTCGAGTGTATACCTACCCCTCAAGCCTGAGCCGGGTTTGCGGGGAAGTACTGCCCGGCCGACACAAGATGGGGAAAACGAAACGTTGGTGCGTGGAGGGGAAGAGTTGGGAGCGCTTATCCTTGCCGAACCCTAGAATCGAGCAAGTTTTAGCGTTCCGAATAGCCACCGCCCAAGGAATTGAGACCCTGTCTTGAACCACCACACCTACCAGCATTTGGCCCTTATTCTTCGGCCGAATGCATAATCGGGCAAGACCGAAATGAGTTGCCTTGGTTCAAGTTGCAAGGGATGGCGAAAAAGCTATATCGGGAGCTAGGCAACAACCTTATGCATTAAAGTAATTACGGCCACAATGGTGCGTCTAACGGGTTCGACCTTAGGCTCCATGAAACTCAATGATTCGGCCAATGATACGAGAAGAATTCAGAAGCTAGAAGCCTTTTTGAAATATACACTGCTTAACAAGGTGCTTGATATAGATCATAATTCATAACCGCCATAGCCACCTAATGCGCAGGGCTACCTTCAGGAGCATGAAGCAAGCCTGTGCTATTAGGGCGAAGCGACTCGACAAATATTAAGATTAATACATACCCATAAGTAGGTGACCATTTCGCGTTTAAAAATAATAGCCATTTCGGAATTGCTTCCATAGACACCAACTTCCTTGAATCAAAGTACTTTTTGGATCTCTTTCTGCTGTTTTCTACAGCCTTAGTAGCAGCCATGATATTCTTCACTGCAGCGCTCACCATCAGCCTTGCTACCCAGGCAATAGCTCAAACCACAACGCCCACTCGCGAGCAGGTCAGATTTCCCCCGTCCATAACTCAACGTATCGCATTACTAACACGACATGCAGTGGAAAGCCATCACCTCTGATCTCGCCGTCCTATACACCAGCCTCACCGACTCCCCCGGCCTCTCGTCCGCTATTTCAAATATCATACCAAAAGATTCAGACATACCCGAGAGCGTACTGGACCCCATCGGCAGCGTGAGTCCCATCATCAATGTTCCCACTCACACTCTCCCCTCACGAGACTGACTCACCTCCCTCGACTCTCCAGGTCCTAGCCGGCAACCCGCTCTCCTCCATCGGCATCCCCTACTCCTTCCTGACTGCTACCCCGACCGTATCCTGGGGTCCCTGGTCTACGCTGCTGCCCGCGAGCGATCGCTCCGCACTCGAGGCCTTCGCCACCAGCTTGGGCGTCGAGGAGCAGTCGATCGTGACTAAGGATCTCTCGTTCAAGGGTGCGGCGACGACGGGGTCGGGATCAGGGTTGGAGTCGACCACGGCCTCTTCGACCACGGCAAAAGGTTCGACGGGTGGAACAGTAACGAGCACGGCGATCGGTGTGGCGTCGAGTTCGGCTGCGCCGGGGAGCGATGCGGTGGGGTTGCAGGTTGGGTGGGTGATGGGAGCGGGGGCTGGGGCTGTTGGTGTGGTTGCTGCGCTGCTTTGAATTGGGTAGCAAAAGAGATATTCAATGAGGATACCATATTTCATGATTGGTGAGCTTCCTATGAAGACGTAGAGGTTGGGAAGGAAAGGGCCGGCGCCAAGAGGGCCACGTGTGCCCACATCATGCGGACTCTTGCTTTTGTTGGTGCGACAGAGATTCTGGAAGACTTTCTGTGATGACTTGATGGTCCTGTCCTAGCTCGCAATCCAGACTCTCGAGGCTTTCCGGTCAGCCCAGGCAAACGAATGAGATGGGAAAGCCCCAAGCAAGTAAGGACTCTTACCTGAAATATAGCCTATGTATAGCAAGAGAAAACCAAAGTTGGACTTCAAAAGCTCCGTCTGAAGCATCTTGCGTCAACTGAAATTGCTTCAAGACTCCTTGATGTCTTTTCTTGCAATGCGCCCGTTGTTTTCTGGATACAGAGATACGACGCTTCTATTACTTATAATGGAATTTTGAATGGGCTTTTCAGTGCCTGGTACCACGACCTGGAGAGATTTTCTATAGTCATCAAGTCAGCCCAAGTTGAAGCCATGAATATGGTCTCTCGTGTTCGGACTTACCACGAGGCGCAATCAATCGCAGTCTTTGGAATAATACTATCCTGCACGATGCTCTCCCCTATGCTGCTATCTTTGGCGCTGCTTCCATCTACCTGCCTCTCTTCTGGGCTGTCTTCCTCCGAAAGCCAGGAGCTTCCCTCCTCTTGGATGACTTCATCAATACTCAGTCCGTTACGTTCTAACGCTCGGCACCACTCAGTCCAGCAATCGTAATCGCACTTGGCATTGATTGATGGTGTGTTTCCCCGAATATTTTTGTGATGTATATCGACTCCTGCTTCGATCAACAGACTGAGCTTCTCTTCTAGGAGTTCAGGAAACTCTTTCTCGTCACCAACTGTCGAACGCATAGCACATTGTATTACGTTGCGCCCGCGATGGTTGGTCGCATGAATATTTGCACCAAATTCAAGAAGAAGCCGGACAACTACGAGGCATATGCCCCCACAATTTTCCAAGTGATCAAGCAAAGACGTACTGCCATCCTCAGTGCGCCGCTCAAAGTCGTAACCCTCTCCTTGCAGAAAATTCATCCACCTCTTCACCAACTCGACCTGGGTGTTTGGAGGATGTATTCCCGGTTCAAAGCTTATCGATGGCAACAAGGAGTCAGATAGCGGCGATGTACACATGCTCATGCTCTGCATCTTCTCGTCAAAGTAAGCCAGCATTCTGTAAACACCATCTAGCCACTCTGGTCCACGATGGTGCTTCGTAGTCGGATGATGCTTTATATTCGAGACGTGGTACCAAAAGCCGAGAAGGGCGCTATATTGGTCACTTTTTTCTATTAGATTTTCTCCAAAAAATACTTCCGGCCACTTACTTCATATTTGACAGCCCAACTCCTTGACTATCAAGGTATTGAAACACGTCTGGTCGACAATAGACGGCTGCGCCCTATCAAAGCAAGATCAGCCACGGAGAGAAAAGGGAAACCAAAAAAAAAAAAAAAGCTCACAATGAAACATAGATTAATTCCTTCGTCCACGTCGTACGGAGATATAGTCCCATTTCGGAATGCAGTATCAATGTCTTCGATCGTACCATGTTCCAAGAGATCCATGTGCGGATAAGAGGTTTCGACAGTTCTGTATGCATTGATCTGCGCACATATTCTAGGCTCCGATCCATATTCCCTGAATTTGACGAAATGAGCGGCGATAGAAGTAGAACAGATTCCAGAAGATGGAACAAAGAAAAGCTTTGCCTGATCAAGACTGGTGGTGCTTGTCGAAAGGTCAGAGAGACGCGGAACTGCAATAAGTAACTCTCCAATGGGTGAGTTGAACGAGAGAGACTCGTAGTCAAGTGACAATCGTTTCCTTCGATTCGGTGCAAGGGCACCCTTCTTCAGGGACCTTGTCTCGTCATTCACCACGTCATCTTCTCCAAAAAGCAGAGTGCGTGAGTGCGCAGCTGTCTTTGAGAGACCGAAGCCCTCAGATGCGTAATTCCAATGATCGAAAGGAGTTGCAGTCGAACCATATGAGAGGGCAGCAACTTCTTGAGTTACGGATGATACAAGGTTCTCGAACTCCGATTGAAGCCAGTATAGGTGTTGTGAGGAGACTTGCTCGGCATTTTGGGAGAGACTATGCAGGATAGCCTGGCGGACTTGGTCTTTAATAAGGAGGAGGGGAGTTAAAATCGCTTCCCGGTGCCCCCCGACCAAATAGATCTCTCGATTGCTTCTTCTTGCCGTCAAAGGCGCTTCGGCCATTGTCCGGCGTAGGTCGCCAGAACGGCAAGAGAAGGAGTGCGCATCATTTGTTCCGTCTTCAGCAAGTTGTTCACTTATCTGTCCCCTGCTCTTTTGGTCCACTTTTGGAGTTATCCGACGGGTATTTATTAAATCCTTCCGCACTCGACCTACTTGTTTACGCTGCTGGATTGTGTGCTGTGCCGCCTGTTCTTGTCTTATTAACAATCTCTCCTGGCCCTCTTGGATCAACGAAAGCGCTTGCAGGTGAGCACCAAGTTCAGATTCCATCCGTTGGAAGTTCTCCTGTATGGTATGTTCGATACTCTTTTGATCGATCGCAGAGTGTTGCCTATTCATGTAAGCGCGCAGGTACCACAGACGGGCCACAAGCTCCCAACGCACCTACTGACAAGTACCAAGGCATTGGTCAGTGTCGACTTTGATCTCTCGAGCGCCTGTAGAGATTTATTGACCTTCCGGTCATCAAGAACCCACTTAATCCTGCCCCACGATTTGTTGGCTCCATTCTGTCTCCTAGCTAAAGCTAGCAGAGCAGTCACTTCGCGTTTTAAAGCTCTGATGGCGGAGGTGAATAGGTCAAGGGCTCTGCTCAAGCCAACATCGGAGGCGGAGGGCGTTTGAGCGTATTGCTTTAGCTCTTCCAGATACTGTCTCGAGGTTTCAACGAGGAGGGTATTCTCTTTAACACAATCTCGTAACCTCTCCACTTCTGCGGGAGCATCTTTGATCTCGGAGAGAAACCGATAGAGCTCGAGGCTCGAGCGTAACACGACGTCAGCGACGCCGACGACCGCGAAAGAACTTGCTGCTATCGAAAGCGGATCTGACATATTTGACAACCCATCAATCTCAAGGGCACGATAACAAAGGCACTGAAGAACATGACGTCGCGAAACGGCATTTTTGTGGTCAGAGGCACAGCCTCATCAGTGGCATAGGAGCGAGACGATCGCTCGGCTGCCTGATGTGCCTGGCATTGGCAAGCCTTCGCGCGTGGCGTCCTCGACAAAATTGGTTATGTATCAGCCTGATTCAATGAGTTGGGTGCACGCTCTCTCCCAGTGAACCTTGACGATATCAACTTGCTTCCATAAATTTCACAGCGATGTATGTGATTGAGCATATTCTAAGCTAGCTTTACACAGTCAAGCTCTGATTCAATGTAGCCAGCACGAAACTGACGGAGCGTGGTCTATGTGCATGGTTTCGATACGATGGCTCCCACGCATGAGCGTGGCTGAGCTGCAACTGCGGCGTTGAGCAGTGCCACGAAGAGCGAAGTACCACCGTACCAAAAAGACTACATTGTTCTTGATCTACGCGATAACCAAAGGCGGACTTACTTTTTTGCTTGATTCTCATTTGACACAAAGAAGTTACGTCAGAAGCAACAAAACCTCCAACCAAGCATAAAATTCCATATCAATAGTAATCATCAAGTGCGACAGGTTTTAAATTTATCAAAAAATACTCAAAGAGACGGTCTGATGAAGTCCCATTTGAAGACAGTCCGCTTCTATGCTATAACATGCAGATTATTCCAACGTAGGTACATTGCCGCGAGACCCCGACTTATTTTTACAAACAACGCCTTGAAGCCTATCTACCTTTAATGAAGGCCTTACTGAAACCAAGGAAAAAAGATCGTCGGATACTAAGATCCTCAGAAGTGTATTAGAACACGGCGGCAGCTCCCACTAAACCAACCACAACCACTCCAATAAACCCCTTCGCGCTCGAGATGGCCGCTCCACTCGCTGCCTGTGTTGTCGTCGCACCAGTGCTGCCAGCATTTCCTGTAGGGAAAGGGGCAGTAGAGTACGCAACAGTGCTGCTCTGACCATTGGCTTCGCTGACCACGATTCCCGAGCTTCCAGCAGATAAAACAGTACCATCGATTGTCGCCGCGGAACCTCCAGGCGAGAGAGTCTGCCCATCAACAATCACAACCCCAGAGGAGCCTTCGAATGCAGTAATTGCAGAACCCCCGAGGGTAAGGACGGCTTCCGAGGCCGCTGCTGTGGGCGCGGAACCGGGGAGAGAAGAAAACGCGTCAGTGACAGCTGCCGAGCCAGTACCAACGACAATATCCGAACTACCCGCACTAACGACTTGCCCATTAGGAAGAGTAGCGGCAGTACCACCAACAGTAAGTGTCTTGCCGTCAACCGTAACAACGCCGTCGGAGGAAACTGCCGTATAAGTGTGTCCGCTCGCTGTTATTATAGCCCCTGTGCTTGCTCCGGTGGCTGCTCCTGGAAGGGCTGACAGGGCAGAGAACGATGCTGTCAAAGTACCCGACCCTGTGCCCATGACAAGACCAGAACTACCCGCACTAATAACTTGACCATTGGGAAGCGTGATAGCAGAACCACCGGCAGTGAGTGTTTTGCCATCTACGGTGACGACGCCGTTGGAAGACTCTGCTATGAAAGTCTGCCCACCGGCTGTTATGATCGCGCCTGTACTTGATTCGGTGTTTGCATCTGGAAGACCCGGAAGAGCAGAGAATGAAGCTGTCGTAGCATCCGAGCCTGTGCCTATGACGAGACCAGAACTAGCTGCACTGACGACTTGGCCATTAGGAAGCGTGAGAGCGTTTCCACCCGCGGTGATCGTTTGGCCGTCTATAGTAATAACACCATTAGAAGAGTCGGCTGTGAAAGTTTGTCCACCGGCTGTTATGACTGCTCCGGTAGGTGCTGCCGTTATTGCGCCTGGAAGAGCAGAGAACGCGGCCGTTGTAATATCTGAGCCCGTGCCTAGGACGAGTCCAGAACTCGCTGCGCTAATAACTTCGCCATTGGGAAGCGTACCCGCGGAACCACCTTCAGTGAGTGTTTGGCCATCGATAGTAACAATGCCACCGGATGGTTCTGCGGTAAAAGTGTGTCCGTCAGCTGTTATAATCGCTCCGTTCGGTGTTAGAGCCGTTGCCTCAGGCAAACCAGAAAAGCTCGCCGTTTTAGCGCTCGTGCCCGTGCCCATTACGACGCCAGAGCTACCAGCGCTGATCACTTGCCCATCTGAAAGAGTTCTCGCGGCGCCGCCAGGCGTCAGTGTTTGACCTGCCACAGTTATAATGCCACCCGAGGATCTTGCTGTATAGGTCTGGCCTCCCACAGTAGCAATCGCACCGCTGGCTACTATAGGTGTAGGAACAAAGTCTGGAGAGAAAGTAGCGGTATTGGCATTCGAGCCCGTGCCTACAATAACAGCAGAGCTATCAGCGCTGACAACCTGACCGTTTGGCAGAGTCGCAGGAGCGCCGCCGGGGGTAAGTGTATGACCAGCCAAGGTGATAACTCCATCCGAGGACCCCGCTGTATATGTCTGACCTCCTGCGGTAACAACTACACTGCTCCCGAAAGCCGGATTCGTGCCATCCGTAAAAGCAGAGAAGGCTGCAGTAGTGGCATCTGGGCCGTTGCCTATAATGATGCCAGAGCTATCGGCACTAACGACCTGACCGTTCGAGAGGGTCGCGGGAGCACCTCCAGGTGTAATTGTTTGACCAGCCAGAGTTACGACTCCGTTCGAGGAGCCCGCTGTAAATGTTTGACCTCCTGCGGTAACAATGGCACTGCTGCCTGCAGTTGGAGCTTGGGCACCAGCAAGAGTGGAGAACGCTGCAGTAGCAGCGTCTGAGCCAGTCCCTAAAACGATAGCAGATCCATCGGCGCTGATGACCTGGCCGTTTGAAAGGGTTGCGGGAGCACCGCCCGGCGAGATTGTCTGACCTCCCACGACCACTGGATTGTTAGAGCCCGGGATGTGAATAGCGGTATATGACTGTCCTCCTGCAGAGAAGACTGCTCCTGCCTGAGGCGAATTTGCTGAACCAGCTGAAGCTATATTCGTCCCTGCTTCGGGAACATTCACAGTGCTGGGGGGTTCTCCGTCATTGCCCGGAATAACTACGCCTCCAGCGGCGATAGAAATTGGTGTGTTGCCAACTGTAGCAGACTGACCAGGCTTGTATGTCGAGCCGCCAATGATAATGCCACCGGAGCTCCCCGGAGCAGCAGAGATGGGTGTGCCTCCAACACTTGCGATAGATTGTGGATCGGAGCCAAAGCTAGAGTCCGATCCTAAACCAGAACCAGAACCAGAACCCACATTTGAGCCAGAGCCCTCCCCGGCACCTGAATTTGAGCCTGTGCCGCCAGAGTTGGAGCTTCCCGAGCCGGTTTCTTCACCTGAACCCGAATCTGCGGAGTCAGATCCCAGTAGCCCAGGTAAAGAGGCAAAACCAGCACCCGGGCCTGAGTCTGAACTTGTGCCAGATCCAGATCCAGATCCTGAGTCTGAACTCGAGTCTGGACCTGAGCTGGAGCTGGAACCAGAACCTGTATTTGAGCCAGATCCCGAACCAACAGAGCCAGATCCCAAATCTGAGCCTGCCTCACCGTCATCATTTCCAGTATCACTTCCTGATCCCCCAGACCCTGCGCCGGAACCAGAGCCAGAGCCAGAACTTGAGCTTGAGCCGCTGCCAGTTCCTAAGTCACCCCCTGAGCCACCAGAACCAGAACCTGAGCCTGAGTCACCATCAGTCCCGGAGCTACTTCCTAAACTTCCGGCGCCTGATTCAGAACCAGGACCCGAGAAGCCTGAGCCGGGATTTGAGGAGCCTGAATTACCATCAGTCTCTGAGCCCCCTCCCGAGTTGCTTGAGGATGGAATTGAACCTGAAGAGCCTAAACCCGAGCCTGTGCCCGGACCTGAGCTGGATCCACCACCTGAATCTTCTGAGGGACCTGAATTGCCTCCAGAGTTGCCTGGCCCGGAATTTGAACCTGATGCGCCTGAGTTACTTCCCAAATTACCAGATCCCGAATTCGAGCCCGAAGAGCCCGAGTCTGGACCAGTAGAGCCTGAGTTACCCCCCGAACTGCCAGACCCAGGATTTGAGTTGGAGGAGCCTATACCTGAAGTACCTGAGCCTATAGAGCCGGAGCCTGACCCTGAACCCGAGCCTGAACCCGAGGTATCTGAACTACCTCCCAAGGTGCCAGATCCAGAGCTTGAAACGGTATCGGAACCTGAATTCGAAGGACCAGAGCCTGAGTTAGTGCCTGAGTTTGAGCCTGAGCCCGAACCAGAAGGACCAGAGTCTGAAGAACCTGAGCCTGTCCCTGAGCCCGAGGCCGAGCCCGAACCTGAAATAGCCCCGGAACCTGAACCCGAAGAGCCAGAGCCTGAGTTAGCACTAGGACCAGAGCCTGAAGAACCAGAGCCCGAAGAACCTGCGCCCGAAGAGCCTGAGCCAGGGCCAGAGCCTGAGCCAGAGTCTGAGCCAGAACCCGAGCCTGAGCCAGCACCTGAAGAACCTGAGCTTGAAGAACCTGAGCCTGAAGAGCCTGCACCTGAAGAGCTTGAGCCAGAGCCAGAGCCAGAGCCAGAGCCAGAGCCAGAGCCAGAGCCAGAGCCTGCGCCTGCGCCTGCGCCTGCGCCTGAAGACCCTGAACTTGAGCCTGCGCCTACGCCTGAGCCTGAGCCAGAGCCTGAGCCAGAGCCTGAGCCAGAGCCTGAGCCAGAGCCTGAGCCAGAGCCTGAGCCAGAGCCTGAGCCAGAGTCTGAGCCAGAGCCTGAGCCTGAGCCAGCACCTGAAGAACCTGAGCTTGAAGAACCTGAGCCCGAAGAGCCTGCACCTGAAGACCCTGAACTTGAGCCTGCGCCTACGCCTGAGCCTGAGCCTGAGCCTGAACCTGAGCCTGAGCCTGAGCCTGAGCCTGAGCCTGAGCCTGAGCCTGAGCCAGAGCCTGAGCCTGAGCCAGAGCCTGAGCCAGATCCTGAGCCTGAGCCTGCGCCTGCGCCTGAGTCAGAACCTGCGCCTGAAGAACCTGCGCCTGAAGAACCTGCGCCTGAAGAACCTGCGCCTGAAGAGCCAGAGCCAGTTCCTGAAGATCCTGTGCCTGAAGATCCTGGGCCTGAAGAGCCTGCGCCTGAAGAGCCTGAGCCTGAGCCTGAGCCTGAGCCTGCTCCTGAAGAACCTGCACCTGCAGAGCCTGAGCCCGAGCCTAAGCCTGAAGAACCTGAACCTGAGTCTGAGCCTGCTCCCGAAGAACCTGCGCCTGAAGAACCGGCGCCTGAAGAACCGGCGCCTGAAGAACCGGCGCCTGAAGAGCCTGAGCCCGAGCCCGAGCCCGAAGAACCTGAACCTGAACCTGAAGAACCTGAGCCTGAGCCCGAAGGACCTGAGCCTGAGCCTGAAGAACCTGAGCCTGAACCTGCTCCTGAGGAACCTGCGTTTGAGCCTGAGCCTGAGCCTGAGCCTGAGCCTGAGCCTGATCCTGAGCCTGAGCCTGCGCCTGAAGAACCTGCGCCTGCAGAGCCCGAGCCTGAGCCCGAGCCCGAGCCTGTCCCTGAGCCTGAGCCTGAGCTCGAGCCAGTACCAGAGCCAGTACCTGAGCCGGAATCCGTGCCCGTCGAGCCAGAACCAGAGCCTGGATCTGAGCCAGAGCCGGAGCCTCCGCTGGAGCCTGAACCCGAAGACCCTGAACCTGAGCTTGGATCTGAGCCAGTACCAGAGCCGGAGCCAGAACCAGAATCCCCTCCGCTAATTATTGAAACAATGCCTCCGCCGGGGTTCGATCCACCATCACTTGGTGTCGATGTCGGTGCTGCCGATGCTCCTCCGGAATCGTCTCCGCCTTGCTGGCCATTTCCTCCGCCTCCAAGGATCGATGTGACCGCTCCTCCGGGATTGAAGCCGCCAGGCGAGCCCGAGTCGGAATTTCCGGGGTCCTCTGAGGGAGTAGGGGCTGCGGTGGGCGAAGATGGTGTGTTGGGCGGAGGCGGAGATGCGGGCTGAGCAGGGTCTGGTTGACTCGTAGACGTTGGAGATTGTGCTGGATCCGTCGTG
Source organism: Astrothelium subdiscretum (assembly GCA_021030935.1). Classification (NCBI taxonomy): domain Eukaryota; kingdom Fungi; phylum Ascomycota; class Dothideomycetes; order Trypetheliales; family Trypetheliaceae; genus Astrothelium; species Astrothelium subdiscretum. The sequence continues at coordinate 121,608 of JAGFMW010000200.1, forward strand.
CTTGTCTGGGGCGCAACTGGCGGCGAAGTCTTGGGAGCGGGTGCAGGAGTTGGACCGACAGGAGTAGGCTCGGCGGCGGAGCCAACTGGGGTCAGACTATATGGAGGATCGTACAGACCTTCGAGGCCGAGTCCACATCCAGCCCATTCGGGGTCTAGGGAGCGGAGCTGCGGGGGGACGGCAAGCAGTGGTCGGACGGCATCTTGATAGATGGTGAAGCAGGGACCGTCACCAAATTCGCCCGTATCATTATTAACTGCATTCGGCCATTGCCACATATTGTAATATTCATCAGGGGCCCTACAACCTCCTCCAGGGTTTAAGTATGGATATGCCACAGCTGGCATGGGCGTGTTGAGGTCTTCGAAATTAAAGGAGTACGCAACGTTGTCTGCGGGATTGTAACCAAAGGTGCTGTAGACATCGGATGATTTTAGGGTAAGAATGGTCGAAGTGTGCTGTCCACCCACGTATCCACAGGAACCAGAGGCGTAAGCTGTGGCGAGCGAAATGTATGCTTTATTTGCCCAAAATGTTGTACCATTGACCACAGCGTAGGGTCCTTCGTCTGGGGGTAAGGTTTCATTGATGGGAGCGTAGTTACAGATCTCTGGGGCACCGGCGTCGTAGATTGGTATGGACGTCGACGAAGACGTGGCTATAGTCCGTCCAAAAGGACAAGTCGTTGAGGGCCGTGATGAAGCACTACATAAGTTCCGAGAGGTATTGGCTGTAATCGGAAAATACATAAGCTGGACTGTTCCACCGTGGATAGTACAGGCTCCACAGCTTGTGTTTGTTGCAGCTGCAAATGTCGAACTACAATTCGGTGATGCTGGCCATGTCGCGGGCGTGTAACAAGCCGGGTACACATACATCGATCTGCCTGCAGTTAATGTGGACCCATCAATAGTGTAGGTATAGTTATCTGCCGTGTATCGAGTGTCATTGATCGTTAGGACAGGCGGAATTCCAGGCGCAGGTTGAGTGATAGTCGAGAGGTCGGTTCCATGTGATCTTAACGTGAGAGCGGTGGATGCCGAATCAAATTGGATTGTTGTTTGAACCGCATCATCGATAAGTTCACGTGATTGTACATAGCTCGTGGCCCTTGTGTAAGCGCTCCAGATATAGGCGCAATCAGATGGATTGACACTGCAGGTTGGAACTGGTGGCACCGAATTCGTCGTGGAAGTACGCGTGTACGTTATGAAGGCAGTCGGAGTGAGGTGTCCTTTGACTCGGGGATTCCCATCGCAAAGAGTGATTACGCTTGCTGAGTAGTTGGTGCCTATAGTCGTATAGGTAACTGCATGCTGATCTAGGTATTGGCTGGATATCGATGACCACCATTGGTTCTGTTCAGCACATTGCTGCGCATACGATATACCGCTACCTGTAGGTCCAATAGTCACGGTCGTAGAGTTTGGACCCAAGGTCCAGAGTCCCGAAGTCCGTGGCGGGCACGTTATGGAAGAGGAATTTGACATGGAAGAATTCGACGGAGTGAAGGTCTTGATGGTGGAAGTCGAATTCGATACAGAAGATACCTTTGGGGTAGCAGAAGAGTTTTTTGTAATAAAAGATCCCGATCCCTGCAAGATGGGGCCGTGGGCCCCAGTAGAGGTTTCTATGCTCGATACCAGACTTGTGCTCACAATCGATGAAGAAGAATTCGATGAAAGGGTGCCGAGTACTGGAGAGACAAGATTCTCAGTCCCAGCAGAAGTCTTGGCATTTGACGTCGAATTGCCACTTGTATTTAAGCCGATCCTCGAGGTTGGCCCAATACCTATACTTGAGGAAGAAGCAATCTGTGTAGAGGAACCCAATCCCTGCAGTATGAGATTTCCAATTCCACGAGTAGTTCCAGTGCTTGACATTGAGCCAGTGCTTACAGTTGCGTCTGTGCCTGCAGTAGAAAGCAAGGGACTTGGTACGGAGGGACCAAGACTCGGCAACATAAGGCTTCCATTTCCGGTAGAGGTTTGAGCGTTCGACGTCCAGCTGGAACTTGTTACAGAAGGCAGGAGGCTTGGTACTGAGGAATTATATCCAGCCAAGTTAAGATTACCATCTCCTGTAGAATCTGGGGGGGCTAGCGTCGAGTTGCTGCTTGCAATAGCAGACGAAGTCGATACCGAAGTCCCAAGCCCTGGTAAGATAACACTGATGTTTTCAGAAGGAGTTTCAGTGCTCGAACTTGAGCTGGTGGTCCCAGGTAAAGGAGGGCTTTCCGCAGCACTCGTGCTCTCAGTGAAACTTGTGCTTGTAGTTGAACTCGTGCTCGTGGTGGAATTCGACGCCAAAATGAGAGAACCTAGAAAATAGGAAAATGTTAGAATCGATGTCATTCGGAATGCAAAAATGTCAAGGGCTGAGACTTGCTGTTAAAGAATTGATGACTTTGCGGTATGCTTGCTCCAAGACTAAAGAGTGTGAAGGAGATAAGCGTTAACGAAGCGCCTCTTAGACGCCACATTTCGGAGCGATCTTTCTAGTACATAGATATGAGTAAAAGAGCTGTATTAGTATTAAGTACATCAACTCTGGGAAGCATAGAAAAGAAAAAGTTACAACGAATGAGATGTTCCGAGTCGGGTTACGCTCAAGAGGTTGCGTTACAAAGAGAAAGAAGAGAATGTTCCTTGTGTTACAAATGAGAAAAAGAGCGGCTAGAGCCCATATGAACGGAGATACTCTTCCGGTGAAAGAGATTCACTGGTTCTATAAAAGTTCTTATTCGCCCGGTCTAGTATCATGAACCTCACTATCCTATTGGAGCAGGGCCTGAAGGCTGAAGCTCATCATAGCCAGGGAGCCACAAGGATTCACGCCAGAAGCTAAATGTTGGAGCGACGGTCAGCTTAGGGGCGAGCTTCTATAAGCCACAAGAACTGTAGTAGACACTGCGGTAAGTGCGTGGTTTGTGGAGTAATTCATTTGCATGATAGCTGAATGTTCATCTTGAACATGAGCGACATCAGAGTACTTTACAACGGCTTCCGCGTTCTTGTCTAAAGAGAGTTCGTATTGCATCTCGAGTCATGTTCGGACTGGTCGAAGCTGGTGCTGAAATCGTCACCGGTCAAACAGGTGGTGAAGATTCCTGCAGGCCAGCCCTGTGGGACCAATTTTCACGTGATGTCGATCTTCAGCCGCGAACCGTTCTATACCTATTACATACACGGATACAACAACGCGCCCCTGGCCCCGCAATAAGGTGTCCCAGACTCTGTCTCGGAGTCAGTGATGCATCATGGCGCGACCAAGCTCGACAGCGGCGCGACCAAGCTCGACAGCGGCGCGCAATCTGACGCTTACTGAAGAATTGGAGAAATTGGAGCAATCAATTACCTTGACTCTCCAAGGCAAGTCATCCGTCTCCCCTAATTTCACACCATTTTAATCCGAAAGTCCAGAAATCGACCACAACTTTAGCAAAGCTCATAGAATTGTCACGTCTAGTATTTTACCAATCGTCGAACAGTACGGAGAACATTCGAAAGCTGTTTGGGAGGGTTCGAAGGTAACATAGTCCACTCCACCTTATGACCTACCGTCTCGTCTCGTGTACACACGATTTCTCTCCCCAAAGACCTTTTAATTCGTCCCTCAGTTGATACGGCGCATGCTACCTAGACCTCTTCTCCCGCACCTGCCTCGCTCCTTCCTGCAGCCGCCACATTCCACTTCTATGGCTACAAACACCAGTCATCCAAATCGTATTAAAGCTGACGATGACTGCATAGTTCTGGAAAACCTTCTTTGAGCAATCGGCGAATATCACTTTGAATACATATTCTGAAGATACTATTGAGGCAGAAACAACAAACAATGAGTCCCAGACCGAGCTAACTCACGAGGGAGATGGATATGGCAGCTCCTCTGGCCACGAAGATGATACAATCGCTTCTTCTGATCAAGGACGCTCAAATTTTCAGGTCGATGCAGACGCAGGATCCTCCCTTCTCGATTCTCCCTCGGTTGCGGGCGCTCAAAGTACGCCTCGTGCGCCCCCAATGAAGAAAGTTGAACACCGAGACAACGAAGCTCCTACTTTTGCGGAGTATTCCTCGCCGTACGAATCTCTGAAGTCCCAAGTAGAGCATTCTCCAGAGACAAAGAAGTCTAAGCAGCCTCAGCCTGTCACACCCGGTAAGAACCGGGTGGTTTTCCCAGATACGTCGATGACGCCTACCTCCTCGCCGTTAGAGCCTGCGTCTGCCTACCTTCCATCTGCTCAGCGGCGTGCGAATGATGATACACTGCTCCATCGCGTGTTGGACAAAACATATCGCATACAAGCAACGCCACTCACTCAGCGAAAATCTCATCGTCAGGCTGTTTCGGCGGCAAGAGGGCCAGCGGAAACACCTACAGCAGCAACAAAAGCTGGAGCGTCAAGGTTTCTGGAGAGTAGTCCGCTGGATTCGAGCCCGGGCGAAGAGGCTCCTCAGTTGCGCCCAGAGATTTTCAGTTCACCCATGAAAGGAGCGCGTACCCCGCGGACCCCCGGAGTAAGTGTGCAGACACCAGCAGCTAAGCAGAATATCGCAAATGCTCGTCGTCAGACTGGTTTTAGTGCCAGAAATGAGGCAAATGACGCGAAGACGAAAGACTATGGAAGAGAGCGGCCGTCCCAGACGTTGAGAAACGCATGGGATAGTGATAGCGATGATGATTTTGCCGGTGGGCTGGGTGGTATAAGTCCGCCGAAAACTATGCAATTCGTCGTACCCCAGGGAAGACTGCTACAGACTCCAGGTATGTGGCATCCCTCTTGGACACTAACTTCAACATACGTCAGCTGTCTTTGGCAAGTTCCCTGCGAAAATCCAGTCCACGCTGACTCGTTTCGTCATCCGTAGCACGTGAAGCTAGTAAACGCATCGTCGAAGACCTCCTCTTAACTGCTGGAGGCGACATCACAGATGAGATGGCAGCGGACGAGGACAGCCCGAGTGTCGTCAAGCGCAACCAGGAGATGGACGACAGCTTCTGATTCGTCTTTGTGCCATACCAGCTAGAAGATCGAGGAAATTCACAACCAAAAGGCTCAATGCAGGAGCGCAACGCCACAAATTGTGGAAAAATAAATGGTCCTCACATTCGGCTGCTACGGTGCGTGCTCTGAATGTCAGACTTAGAGTATGGTGGGGGACTGCTGGGTAGCGCGTCCCGGGAGCGGGCGAATTAAGAGGCCGCCTAAATATCTCGAGTTACGCCGTTGCAAGGGCAGGATTACGGGACGTCTTTGTACCTACGTATTATCCAACCTTTGCCCAACCCAACGCGCTGTGTGTTGACCCGTGCCTACACACTGATTCTCTGTGGTGCGACCGAGTAACTCGGATTTCGGCTAGATTCCATTGCGCATCAGTGCATCGACGTTGCGAACATAAGCCGGAGGAAATCACCGTATCAGTGACAATCAGTGACAATAAGTTCTACCCTTTGCGGTGTTGCACCGACGGTCAAATGTACCCGACAGAATACTCTTCGTAGGCAAAGTATAGGTAGCTATATAACACTGGGCTAGCATTGTCTTTCTCGCTTTTGCCTTCCTGGATTTGGTACCTTAGAAAATCCCCGAAAATTCATACGAGACCGCTACGACCCCTCAAAATGTCCACCAACGATATCTTAGAAGTTGTCGCGTTCATCTCTCCAGCCCCCGGCAAAGCAGACCGTGTAAGTATCGAATTAGAAACGGCCGTTGAAGACTTTCTAATGATACGTGTAGGTCGTGGAGGTCCTCACGAACTTCGTTCAGTATGCGGAAAAGAATGAGCCAGACACGCTTCAATATTCTATAACAAAAGAATTGGACAAGGAGAATCCAGATGTCATTATTATAGAGACGTAAGTTAAAGATCAACTTGATCTAGTGTCTTGATTACTTCAAGATTTTCACTTTACCAACTGTACTAAATCTTACGCAGATACAAGGATGCCGATGCGTACAAAATCCACAGTTCAAGCCAACCCATGCAGGAGGTATTCAAAGCTGCGGCAGAAGAAAACCTGCTTACAACCCCCCCTAAAATTACGCAGGCAAGACGTGTAGGGGGGTTTCTACTCCGCCAAACTTGAACGGCGTTGCAATTGAGCATCCAGCGGAGGTGGTCTTGATAGGGTGGAGTTGATTTTCCCCTTATGAGTGAGGGCAATATGTGTAGGCTTATCGATACATTGCTCTTACAAGATAGCGTCGCTCGCGTTTAGATGGAACGTTGGTGTGGTGCAGCGGCAATGCCTACAACATATTGTTGATTTTTCTATTCTTTACTCTGTACCGCCAATGCCATCTCTTCTCACCGTACGTATCCACGTCTGGTCCATTCGATCTCAGATCAATGTCCCGATTGACCCATAGCCTTCGCCTTGTCTGCGGCAATCTTCTTCACGCTGTCCCTCTCCATCAATCTCTTGTTCCACGCTGCGTAATGCGGGTAATCCTGCTCCAGCTTCGCGCCATCTTCACCAAGAAGCATCGGCACAGCCATCTGCCATGGCACGAAGGCCAGATCGGCGTAGGTGATCTTGTTGCCGACGACCCATTGCTGGCCTGTCTTGGCGAGGTGGGCGTCGATCACACCAGTAACACGCTTGATCTCGTTGGCGTAGCGGTCGATAGCGGAGGTGATGTTCTTTTCGGGGTGGAAATACGTAAACCTTGGTGCCGTTAGCAAGGTTTGGTGAAGACTGTAGAGCAGACGCACCAAGCTTTTTGGCCGAAATAAGGGCCTTGTCCAGATGCCTGGAAGAAGGCCCACGATTGGAGGAGGTATTTCTCCGGCTCGGTAGTGTATGAAAGCTTGTGGTCCTTGTCATATTTGTCGAGCAGATACTGGACAATGGCAGCAGACTAAACGTATGTTTAGTATTGGTTCGCTGTAAGTCCATGAGCACGTTGGCAAACCTCGAACAGCTTGAAGCCGGTGTTGGGGTCCTCAATGGCCGGGACACGACCATTGGGGTTCAGAGAGATGAAAGGCTCCTGCTTGAGCTCACTAAAATCCATGAACTTGCTCTCATATGGGATGCCGAGCTCTTCAAGGATGATGGCTACACGCCACGGGTTGGGGCCCTATACAGTATGAGAGTGAAGTTCTGTTATGTAGCAGCAGAACTTCTTACAGAGGCGTGGGAGTAGAGAATGATTGGCTTGAGAGACATTTTGACTGTTCTTGAATAACAAAGAGTCGACGAGTGGATGTGTGAGAGAAGCTTTCAATGAGACAGGAAGTGATATTGACCAGCAGATTTATATAACAACTCGAGTCCATTGTGCGTCCCCTGGGAAAAGCTACCCCACCATCTAGCTGCAGTCGCGGCTTTAGGACAATCCTATTTTGTGCTCATGCAACCGGGGAATTTCTAAGCTTACTCTCATTCGTCCTAGTATGCCCAGAGATTGTTTACTCAGACTTACTTTTCGTAAAATTGATTCGAGAAAAGCAGCCTCCGTGGGGCTCTATGCCTCCCCCACCGATAAATAAATCGGGTCAGGCAAACCCCGCGAGGCCGAACGGCTTGCGGAACGAGGCTCTTCCGCTTGATCAGTTCCCCAAGGTTTGTCAGGTAATTGTCAGCAGTACAAATCGGTTAGAATTTCGGCGTCACCCAGCGCGATACTACTACTATTTTGGTAGCTCTGCTGAAGTCGTATGTAAGCAGGGCAGGCAGAATGGAACAGAATTTGGTGGAAAGCCGCCGAAGGATCTTACCCTGTCCTAACCTATGCTTCACCTATATGCCCGAGGGACCAATGGAATAGCTCCTGTGCCCAGGCTTGTCACAATAGAACTTTGGACCAGTTCGCACCGAGGCAACTGATTAGTCGACAAAGGCAGGCTCCTTCGGCGCACGCTGAGAAATATTCATTCAACGGTCAAAATTACCAATCGCCTCTGAACACAGGTAGGCTACTCAAGCCGGCAGACTCTCGGTCTCCCCGAATACCTTTCTCCAGAACTGCGATGGCCGGTCCCGACGAAAGAATTTCTGGCAGTGTTGCTATTGGGATGCTCATTTACTTGGTCTGAAAGAATTCCAGACGATATTGTGAATAACATCCTAGAAGTCAGACGACGAGCTATTAAGCTAGTATCCCGTCTGACCGCGACCTTGCTATCGCGACACTGATCCAGTGTCTTCAGATCAGCGAATGCTCGATGAAAGTCGAGTCTCAACAGACCGTCCCGGGACTGATTTTGGATCATCCTTTGCGGCGGTTGCTGTTAAGATGCCCAGGTAGTGGCGGCCTCGATGTGATTCTTGTCTTGAACATATGTCATCCCCATCTTTGCTGGAGAAGAGTACCTTCCTAGTGGCCAGGAGTCGGTGAGGATCTGGTGTGGCTTGTCTGGCGCGGTTGGCGACTGCTCCAGATCGGCCCCTGTTCCGCACGTCACTCCCACATGCGTGTTGCACGTCCTCTGCCAGGACTCCTAATTTCCCTCTCCTGTGTGTATATGCTTCTTAATAATTATTTGGACATAGTCAGTTTTTAATGTTTACTTCCACAACATATGAATTCCGATGACTTCCTATCACCCTGAACCTTCCGGCAGCAACGTCTCACAAGCAGATACAACAGGTCTAGACCCAGATTCACATACAGCGCAACGACTTGTAAGTTGTCAGCCTTTGCAAACCAAGACCCTCTCTGACCACCCTAAATAGAGACACTCGAATCCAGAACATCTTCACATAACCACTAGACGCTGCTTCATTGGACCTATTCCTGAAGGCTGGCTGAAATCACATCGGCGCGACTGGTATAAGCATCAACTCGGACTCTCCGACTCTTCTCGCCGACCTTCCTTCCGTGCAGGCAGTAACGTATCCAAGCAGAAAAGACTCACAGGCCTCGAAGGACCAAGCGCAGCCGCGGTGTACGGACACAGTTTCAAACAGCCAAGCGACCTTGAGCTTGTAGAGGAAGATGAAGTTGAAGACGGACTGGCTGGCCCACAAATTGCAACTACAAAGTCTCCACCCGCGATAGAAGTGACCAGATCAAGTCCTCATCCTCCACCGCCTGCTGAAGAGGAACCGGCATTGCAAGAGCCAAGGAGGCAGGAGACGACATACGAGGACGCACAAACAACCCAGGCACTGGAAGACATAACGAATGGAGAAGATATTCGAGCTCAGAAGGAGAGAACTAAGGGCCGCCGGGAATCCGATGCGCCCTCCTTTCACACCGCCTCTGAACAAATATCGTCCCAGCGACAGAAGACCGATGATACAGTTATCGGTATTCGACCGCTATCAACGGTGCAAGAAAGCAACAATGTTCAATTAGGGTCAGCTTCAAAATCAAGTGGCGAAAGTATGATTGGAGGCGTGCGAGCCGCCAGCGAAGATCACCCTCTCGCAACGACTTCCACAACTTCATTGGTACGACATAATGAGCATAGCAAGGATGCTTCCAGCGCATCCAGGGATCCTCCGGGAAGCTCGGCATCGCGAAAGCTGAAATCTATGGTAGGCATGTCCAAACCAACAGATGGTGGAGATGAGGATGAGCTCATCGAGGCGCGAGAAACTAGACCAGACTCTTCCAAGAACGCTCGCAAGCAATCGCTTGGCGCAGTACGCTTCAATCTATCGGACCAGCTTACCAAGAATGAGCTCCAGATGAAAGCTAAGCTCGCACAAATTAGCCGCCAGCGATCGATTCGTAATTTCCGGAGACCGACGCGTCACGAGGGTCAGATTATGAAAATGGAACGCATGTTGGTTCGTGTAGACTGGACTCAGCAGCAACTGCCAAAGGATTACGACGAAAATGATAGCCAAAAGACTGAATTTCGAACACTAGAAAAGTGGAGAGAACTAATGATGGTTTGCCGGGCAACGGTCGGTGATCAAGAGGCCGGCTTCAAGCTACAAATGTACAAGACGAGGGTCATCCCGGCTCTGGAGCAGGAGCATGTGCGAAAACGACCTCTGTACGAAGTTGCGTTGGATCCAAAGTCAACCGGAGTCAACTTGTTCTCATCTTTGGACAAGACCGTGGTTATGTGGAAGCCTGAAAGCAAAGGGACCAGGATATTTATCATGCAACCACAGTCTGGTGCGGACGCCATGGAATGGTATACGTTTCTGCGGAACATCGGCGGCTGGTATCGCAGTAACACTCTTCAGGTGATTGTTCCTGACTTGAGTGTCCAATTAGTCCTGGCAAATCCCTTCGAAAAGTTAGAAGCGTCACGCGATGTTGCTCAAGCTGCAGACGGCGACGAGAATGCCATTGCCAAGACACTTGAAGAAGAACAGGCTGTTGCTGGAAACATTGTCGAGCGATGTATGAACATGCTCCAGAAATCGCCGCAATGGGGAGACATCGTCCAGACATGGGCACATCATCATCAAGTCGGCCTCGCATGGAAAAGATATGATCGCCTGGAGTGGATTCATGGTGCGAATGAGCGTAAAATGTATGGCACCATCGCCATGCAGCAATCCCATGACCTCGAACTTCGTCCCAAACAGCATTATCCGACTTCTGTCGTCGACTCAGAGGGGGAAGCCATGAAAGAGCCACCCCCCGTTGAAGGTTTCCTTATCAGGCTTACATCGCTGAAAGGGCGCGATCAAAGATTAGGCCGGATGTTTTTCAAGCGGCTATACTTTTCCACCCACAGCCAATTTCTGGTATTTTCTCGGCCTGCAAAAGTGACGCCGCCTCCGCCACCTAAATTGCCCATGCGAACCGGCACGAAGGTCCCGACTGCACATGAGATAGCGGACCAGATACCAATTATATACGCTATCCATCCCTACGAACTTAATAAGGATGGCAAGGTGGCGTGGCTCACTTCACAGTACGGCCACACATCGGGACAAGTGCGCCAACACGACCACGAAGCCCTTGATGAAGCCGAGCGAAATGCTGAGACTCTTCGTAATTGTGATGGTGTCATCAAACTCACCAATATCGTGCGCATTCGCAACGTCGTTCGCGGCGCTACTCCCGCCGACGATCAAGTCGACATCGGATCCGACGTCGAGTTTCATCAAGATGTGGACGACACCACAGAAGACGACGGTGCAACGGGGCAATTTGACGACTCGCGCACCTTCGAGATCGTGTTACGCGACGGTCTTGTCGTCCGCTTGCAGGCGTACAACAGAGCGACCAAGACAGAATGGATGCAGCGTCTCCGACAGCTCGTCAAGTATTGGACTCGCCGCGTGACTGAGGATCTCAATCTGTACAAACAGGTCCGCCGCACCAACTTCCAAGCCCTTAAGATCGACGAGGAAAGCGAAGCGTACGTGGGCCAGTTCGCCAAGAAATGGGAAGTCGGCAAATCGACCGCCAGCCCCGAGCTCTACCACCTCTGCGGGATCGCATGCTGCCGCACCGTACTCATGGCTGGCGTCCTATACCGCAAGCCGCGACGACATAGCGTGTTCTCGCGGTGTCTCGTCATCTTGTGCCCGGGCCAGCTCCTCATTTTCCAGGACACACTGCGCACGAGATCGGGACGGGAGACGCAGCACATCCATCACGATCGTATCGGAGCAATCGATCTGCAGGGGTGTTACTTGTACAGCGGCTTGGTCACGGAGAACGACTTGTTGTACCAGAATCAAACGTTCGACTCGAATCGGCCAGGACGCCATGCGCTACCCAGGATGTACGGCGACGGCTGGACGAGCTGTGATGAAGATACCGCGACGTGTTTTGTGGTTTGGCACGGGAAGAAGAAGAATCTTTTCCGCACTCCAGGCGATGCACTAAGCAGGGATGGTATGAAGCGGACCACGGGTGCAGGAAAGCCCGGATCCGAGCAGCAGAGGCAGAGATTGAAGTTAGTGAGTAGTTTGGGAGTACCAGGACGCAGTATCGTGTTCAAGACAAGAAGTCGCGCTGAGAAGGATCACTGGGTCATGAGTATTTCAGGAGAAATTGAGCGATTGCAGGCTGAGGAGGACGTCAGGCTTTTGGAGAAGAAGTAACAAGTCATTGTTAGATTCGTGTGGTTCTAGTTCTGGATTGAGTCTTCGATGCTCTTGAATTGTTTGAGATGGCATCACCTATGACGCAATGTCGCTGATGAGTTTGTACAGGATACCTTGTTTAGTGGACATGCCCAGCCGAGAGTGCAACAACTAGATTGTTTGAACCGCAAATCGTAAATTGCGAATCGCGAATCGCAAATCGTAACCCATTCATCACTGATCACGTCTTCTAAACCAGCTAGGATGAATATGCACCTGCTGCACATCTACATGTGCCCAATCAGCTTTCTTCGGACCAACAGCTTTCGTCCGACCAAGAGCTCAAGTCGCGAGTGATGTCGCGGGTGATTTCCGTATACGAAGGCTCTTTGCCGTTGTCTCGTAAGCTCTGCCGAATCGTCGCAACGTAATCCCCGTGATAGCGTTCGATCGCCGACAGAAGACGGGAAATTCTGACCATATCAGTGTCGCCTTGAAGGAAGCTGAATCCGGTATACTCCAAGTCGTAGAAAGCGGCGTCAAACCTATGGATAAAAGTTTCGATTTTCTCGCCATCGTATTCCATGTTGCTCCAAATTTGAAGATAATGATGGGCCCAGTATTGTCCAACTCTGGCATAAGATTCTCGCAAATGGTCCCAAAGATCTTTCGCTGTCATCCGTAGGTCAACCGTCTTCTTGATCTTCTCACTAAGGCATGTATAGATGCAGAGTTTTGCGTGGCTGTCATTCGCGACCCACTCTTCCGACTTCCCTTTCCCCTTGACTTTAGTCCCATCGATGTGGCCAACGAGCCTCTTGGATTGAAGAAACACCTCCATATGTACTTTCCATCTATTATAATCCGCCGAACCGCGCAGAGCAGTAATAGTCTTCAGCAGCTCGTTGTCAGACATCGTTGAAGGGTACCAGGTTTCCCTACGTATGCTGTTAGAGCCTGGTCCCAACACCGATTAAGGTTTAATTGTGGAAAACTGGGAATTTGACGAAGTGGTTGTAGCAGCTGAGTTGAACTATGCGAGGTCTCCAGAGGCAAGTAAGAAAGTTAATTCACTCACTGGGGATTTATCCCCGGATGCTGGTCAAGTTACACAAGGACCGGTATGCTCCTCACAGGACATATAGCTGAAGGTAATCTCCGGTAATCTCCGGCCAACACTCTGGTTTTTGAAGTAGAGAGACGAGAGATCCGCTAAGCTTATACATTCAAATGCAAGTCGCTGCAATCCTGCCACGTTTTATGTCGATTTCGTGATTCTTCAACAGGCCATATTGATGCTTCCTGTGAGGTCGTCAAACTCAGAGCCAGGTGCAGAGCTTGGTGCAAAGCTAAGTGTTGAACTTCGAAATCTAGGATACGCTGATTCCAATTTCCCGGTTCGAAGAATGCGAAACACTGCTGGTCAGTAACGACAGTATGCCTCAATTATCTCAATGGCCTCCAAGCCTGAGGGTACGAATCGAATGCTTTACCTTCTCGTTGTCTCCTTCGAATTTCGAAAAAGACCCGATCCTCCATTGGGATAGTGCTGTATTTGTATCGACAGTATGGCTTGCATTACCAGTCTCTGGTCTACCATCATCATACCCATCATCATTGCATGCTTGAGCTATCCTGAGGACGTTGAAAGCAGTCCTGCTCAACCTCGATTCAACCTCGACGGTGAGGTGGTTGGAACATCCAGTCTGTCATTAAAAGCATCTTCTTTAAATTTGCTAAACTCCGAGGGTCTCTCAGAAAGGACTGCAGGCCAACTTCTGCAAAGAAGCAGGAATACTGCAGTATCTTCAACCGGGATTCCCTTTGACGGCACATCTTCTGCAATTCCAGAAGACGTATTCCCTGCAGAGACAAAATACGAGACGGCTCCATTGCTCAGCAGTGAAGCTCCGGAATATGATGCAGATTATGACTCTGTGTCACAGGTGCCAGGACCAGTTGCAAACTCTCGTAATGTACCTTCGCGCTTGCATGCAGATGCGCGAGCTGTTTCCTCGATTTACTATGTCGTATGTGGGGGCTCGACTTCCATGACACTAGGAGATCATTTCTCTGGGACAGTTCCAGGGTCGTGGAGCCTTCGATCGTCTTCTTCATCGAACAAGTCATCCTCCTCGTCCTCATCGGACTCCAGTTGGGATGCGACACTGTACTACCCCGATGCCAGCCCTGGCGCCGGCAGTTCGAACACGATGCCAACGGCCACTGCTTTCGACAGCGATTGGAATCAGATTTCAGAAACCGTCACGAAAAGAGCTCCTACTGGTATCCCCAGAAGCACACAAGGTCGACCTTCAGTCCCTGGAATAGCTGACGCAGGTGCGGTAGCATCAGATAATGTAGCCATAGCGACATCGATCAGTTCGGGCTGTGACATTATAAAGTGTGATAGAGATAACTGCCAGTTTGTAACGGCCATGAGTAGTACCTTCTCATCCACTTCGTCGTCAAGCCATTTCACTGGCACTTACCCTTGTACACACATTGCAAACGCAGAGCCCGAACCAGACGGCCCGTCAACGCAAGAGGGCTACGACGTTTGCCTCTGCAACAACGGCGCGTCCATTCCGCCAGACTCTTCGTTAGGCTGTAACTGGCAAACTCTCCCACCTCAAGCAATTTCAACACCCGGGCCGGGTATCAACAGTGGCACATACGTACCCCAATATGCCTACAGCGGTACTGATGCACGTGGGGATACAATCCTGTGTCAAAACGCAGGTACCGATGGAATGGGAGAAGACGTATCGACGAGCTGCATTGGGACACCTGTCTACGTATACGTAGCGCCGACAGCAACTGTGGAAGTCTGCTCGACCAATGTATATGTTGGTAGCATCACGAGCGAAACGCTGTTCACCTCCATCTCCAACGCACTCGATGTCATGTGTCCAACTCCAAACATCAGCTCAACAGCGAATTGCACGGGCGGCCCCGTCGCAGTTAATGACATCAAGTATATCAACGAGGACGACAAAGTCGAAATGGGTCAACTGGACATCAGCGTGGCGGAGAGTAGCTACAGCAACGTGAGCATGCGGGATTACCTCATCTGGTCGATTTCGAACGCGTTCAACCTATCGGCCGCGACGCCGAATTCGTGCGCCACCCACGACGGCCAAACCTGCCAGGAGAAAATGGGCAATCAAGAATGTACCCACGAAACATACACGTATTGCAATGCGGCGCAGAACGTAGGCATGGTCTATTATCAGCAAGCGATCGGATTCGAATACATCAACGCACGTCTTGATTTCTACAAGTCGGATACGGATGAGTTTGACTGTAACATGATTTTCGATACCCTGGAAGAACTGTTGCTAGCAGGGGGGCCGGTTGCCGGATCGATTGAATTGCCGGAGATGGATGGGTTGGAGACGTTTTGTCAGGACGTGGTGGAACTTTCGGATAACCTCAATTCGTTGGGATCCGGATGAGCAAGTTTGGGCTGAAACCGAGAACGGGCATATCTCCATTATCCACATGGGCGAAGTGAGTCCTTGTAATATGTATGACCACAGGCTCCGAGAGCTCCCCCCATTCTTGAGTACACTACTTCCAACAATACCCAATTCACTTCCTTCATTTTTGGTGTTTTGCCTTTTGCTTGTGAACTCCCGCTCCGTCATAGCTTAAATGTTACAAAATAGGAGAGCAATATTGCTTCGCCATTCGTCATGATCTCATAGCCAGATCGGTGTTCTTGAAATGCCACACCGAGCAGACCAGTACACGAAAGAGCACAAAGCTTCAGCCTTGGATTCCATTTCAGGCAAGGCTTTTGAAAAGGCGCAGAACTATCGAGGTTTTGTTTCTTTCGTGAGGTGGAGGATACCTCGAATTCAGTTTTTGGCTGGAGAACCGGGGTGGCGTACTTTCTGAGGTTATTGAAGGAGGTTCAAAAAGCCAAGAGAGAGCCAGTTTACATTTACCTTTGGAGATATGCTCACTCCCCGGTACTTCGGAACGAAAGCTTGGATAAATGATGGCGTTCAAAGAATTCCTTGCCTTTGCAGGCAATAGAGAGCATTGTTTTGAAAAGGTCGAAGTCACCGACCTCACCCATTTCCCACAAATCCATAAACTCTCGATAACTTTTGAGCATTGCTGTTGGATTGGTGCTGGTAGAAGAGCGCCAGGCATTCACATCAGGAGCAAGCCAAAGACTTGATCGTAAATCGAAGGGAAGAGCTTGAACAAAGAGCGTATGAACGAAGTAGCCTTGCCTAAGCTGCGCATCCAGTCCAAGCACCATTTGAGCAATCAACATGGTCCGTCGCACACTTTCTGCAAATAGCCAAGCCTGCCATGGGCTTAAGCAATCCGGAAGATGTGTCGGCGCCATTTCCCATAGTTTCCTAGAGCAGTGCCGTAGTTGACGACTCACAGCATCGGTCAGAGGCCGCCAAACATCGTCACGGCCAAGCAAGGTGACCAGAGTCATCATCAGTCCATGCACTGATGCTAGCAACTCAGAGAAGGATGTCACTCTCTTTGACCGGTCGAGGATCCTCCAGCATATTGAATAAAAAGATCGTAGGAATGGCAAAGGCCCGCCGGAACGATTGCTGCCTTGCACACATTCTCTGCATAGTACCTGTGCATCTTGGATCTGTTTAGGAAGCCCAGCTTCGTACAGCCGTTCGTGGATGAACATGGTGTTGCCATGATGAGCAAAAATGGAGACGAAGTTTCGTAGGCGCATCAAAAGGTAATCGAAGGTGACTTTGTCCGTTGCCAATCTTACTTCGGGAGAGGTAGGACCTGCAAGGATCCACAAGGATACCGGCAGATTCGCTAGTGATGAAGTCGTCAGCACGGTATTCTCCTCGTTGACGTTTGTAATATTCCTAAGGTCGGGATCATTTCCATAACATCCTATTGGAGAACGCGCTTTAGCATGAGGTTGAACTGTCGGTCTCGGTTTGGGCAACGGCTCGTTGTCGTAAATACATTCGAGCCTTCGCATGGTACATCGAGAACATTTTGGCCATGAATAGTCGCATTTCCTCTTCGAGTTGGCGCAATTCCTACAGGATCTTCGCAGCGTGAATTTTGTTGGCATGTCGAAGTGCTATTGGAGGATTTCTTTTCGGTCCGAGCAATGCACCAAGTGTCTCTGTAGAATATCTCGCATGCAGTCCAAGGGGTGAGACACTAATCCTTCAAAAGGGGTAGTGTCCGCAAATTTAGAGTGGTGACTGACTGTCGTTCATCCTAGATTCGTCGTGTCTTCTGAGATTGGTCAACCGAAATGATGTTCGCACAGGTTCGTTCCTTTTATCAAAAGTCTGCGCTGACTCATTTCTGCGACTGTCAATAGTGTGCCGATGGTAGGACTAATCGGGACGTTCTGTAAATGGGTTGAGCCTTGCATTTACGTCCGTAACATGGACTTGCAAGGCCTGCCATTTTTGAGTACTAAAACCCAGCCGTTAGAACCGGTAGAGCCATACGATCTTGCGATTTTGATTACCGGTCATGGCACGTTAGACCGGAAAAGGACTAGTCTCCGCAGATGTTAGTAATGTATTATTTTAGACATTTTAGGATATGATCTACGCCCAAGAGAACCGTTTGCTATATAAATTGTGGTCGAGATGACTGGAAACTATCAGTTCAATTCAAAGTTGAGAAACGGTCGAAGCTATCAGTTGGAGACAATCTTCGCTAGCTTTTCCTCTCTTCGGCTGAAGAAACAAAGACATGGTTTCCACAATCGAAAAGGTCATCGTCATCGGGGTAAGCTATCACTCTCATTCGCGGTAACGTACGTGTCTAATCGCAGTCAGGGAGGTGGTAATATAGGACCATACATTGTCGAGGAGCTCCAAGTCAGTGGGTTCGAAGTAGCAGTCCTCACCCGCGAGTCTTCGAGCGCATTGTTTCCGGACGCTGTCACGGTCCATAGAACTGATTACAGCAAGCCGTCTTTGACTAAAATCTTTCGAAATTTCGATGCTGTTGTTTCTGCCGTCGCTTCCTTGAGCACCGACCAACAAAAGACGATTATAGATGCAGCAGTGGAGGCCGGCGTGAAAAGATTTCTTCCCAGTGAATATGGAGTCGATTCATCCGTGCCTGCGTACGTAGAAAACCTTCCTTGGGTGAAAGCAAAACCGGAGACGGTTGCGTATCTCAAAACAAAGGAGAACACGCAACTTACCTGGACTGCCCTCATTGTAGGGGCTTTCTTCGACTGGGTAAGCGATCTCATCATAGTGAATCCTTGACTATTGTTGGTGACGATGTCACAATTTGTACAAATGATCACAGTCCTGAGTATGGTCCTTATAGGCTCTCACAATCGGCGGCGGACTCATGGGTTGGGACATTCCAGCTCGGCGTGCCACCATTTACGACTCCGGTGATCAACCATACGAAGCAACAAATGTGCGGCAGATCGGGCGAGCCGCAGCAGGCGTTTTGAAACACCCGGAAGAGACCCGAAATCAGTATATCTATGTTAACTCTTTTACCCTGACGCAAAACCAAGTCCTGGCGGCAATTGAAAATGCGAGCAACCAGAAATTTGATGTGAGCAGGATGACTACCAAAGATCAATGGGACGAAGGTTATCGAAACTCAGAGGACGGGAACATGGGAATAGCATTCGGGCAGCTCGTGACAGCCGTAATCTACGGTTACGGAAATATGAACAATTACAGTGCTAATAGGAAATTGGCAAACGAACTGTTGGGCTTACCAGAAGAAAGTTTGGAAAAGACCATCGAGGAAGTGGTCAGAGAGAAGAGGTGGGGATAGCGGCGGGCACAAGAGCGAAGACCTGGCTTCAAGGTTGTTTTCTGCACAATGATGACTTCCCTGTAGAAGACGAGATCAAGCAGATAGGAGCTAGAGTACGATGAGCCAGACAATGATATTCAGCACACCGGGAGCTAGACGTAAATGAAAACTGAAACGTCATCAGGCCTTCAGGAAAAAAGAAGCATAGGCACGGACTATGGCCGATCAATAGTCTACATGGCATTAAGTTGCCTGAGCGGCCGTTTCATCGCAGGTCCGTCTAAGCGGAAGACGTAAAAATTGCGAACGTAGGTAGCGGGAGCGAAGATGCCAACAGATGTTCAGAATTTGAGGCTGGCGCAAGCGAAGATCTCCCTCCTGATGCTCCGTGCACCTTTTGACAATTCAGCGGCCACGAAGCTTGACCTTCAATCGCTGCACGCACCGGTCACGTCCAAAGTCTTTCATAGGTCACTGAGACGTCAGCTTGTCGAGCTAAATGTGGAAATAGTTCGTGGGCCGGTCAATCCTTCGCGAATCTTGATGAGGTGATCCGGTGCCGTCCCTAGCACTGGTCTCTCTGCTTTTCTCACACGGAGCTTTTCGAGGACAGACTCAGCGATGGACAATGACGCAGTATGAATGTTGTATACGCCGCTTCCTCAGCGCCCGAGGATCAAAATGAATGTGGTGTGGCTAGAATGAGAGTGTGTATAAAACGTCCGAACCGTATCTTTCTACTTCCCACTCTATCCAACGTTCCCACACTCCTTTACGGGTATCAGGTCTCATTTTTCGACGCAGGCGTCAAAAGTTCACGTATCTCAAACATTCGGTTTTTTTTTTTTTTTCATTCTTATATCCGCACCTATAAAGCGCCCACCGTCCGTAATGAAGACTACAGCGCTTCTTTCCATCCTCCCGCTTCTTGCAGGCACGACTTTTGCCTCGCCAACCTCAGAATCTGGTGTAGGCAACGTTGATGGCTGGGAGTTCTCCCTACACTTATTACCCAACTGTACGGCCGACGACCGTTATCATAGGTTCGAGGGGGGCGGATCCAGGAGCCACCGCAGAAGCCCCAAGGAGCGTCGATCCAGTACACTTGAGACCGGGGGTGCTGGCAACTACCTAGCAAATGGAACCGTAAATCCATTCAGAAGGACAGGCGGCGACGATGACACCACCGACTGCCAGCCAATCCCTCAGACCGAAGGCACCTTCATCAGTGCTTCGACCAAAGTGGGCGACTCTTGTCATATCAAATTTTTCGGAAGTCAGAACTGTACGGACAGTTCGGAGCTCTGGAGGAACCAGAATCACGGTAGCGTCAAGTGCCTACCGTATGACTACGAGCATGTTGTAGAGGCATATTCTGTTAAGTGCCATCAATAATTCCTTGCATGTTGCACGTCGAACGATCCGTGTAAATCCTTGGCATTCTGCGCTTACTCTTTTCGGTTCGTCCTCATACTGGCATGGAGGGGCATTTGGATTGAGCATACTCTATAGATGGCGTTGGTTCTGAGTCGGGTATAAAACTTCGAATTAGAATTGTGGTGCAGGCACTGCAGCAGCACAAGATCATAATAATGATTATTCATGAATAACACATTTTTTGAAATGTCTGGGGCAGTATTGTTCTGTGAGTTCACAGTTAAGCTTAGTCAAAACTGGGTACCTAGTGGAAAGCCGTTTACCATCGATGAGGTTAAATGTATAAGACACTTTTCATTCACTTGAGCAATTTAGAAACCTCAAAGTCATTACGCTCTCTGCGAATGATGTTATTATGCCACGAAGAGTTGAGAATAGTCCTGTGGGGTACCTGATCCTGCAAGATCTATCGTAATGGCTTTCTCGGCGGCAGAACATCGACAGTTCGAGAAATCTATTTTCGGAGTTGAGAAAGATCTATCCACATCGAGAATTCCACCCTGCCACTTCTTCCGAAGCACCATACGCCGGCCAATGCACATGCATACATACGCTCAGAAAGGCTAAGAATACACGATCCGAAGATGCCACTGCACCAGTTTCTATCAGCGTAAGCTTACATATTCCAGATACCTACCACCAAACATGACAGCGAAAAAGTCTAAACGTCATTCGTGGCGACCAAGGGATGCTTTTCGAACCAACGTAGAAACGCCTGATACAGCACCAGCATCGTCCCGCTCTGAACGCTAGTCCAGACAGCACGCGGGCCGACGCCTCGGAACCAGCCTGCGAATCCTTCCGTTTTGTATATGATCTTGAGACCCTCTATTGTCGATGCCGTATCCAACGTCACCGCCTCGTGCTGTTTCAATGTCGTCGAAGGGGACGACGTCGAAATAGCACGCTGTGCTCCCTTCTTGATGGCATGATGTGTAGAAGCCGTGGTACGGCCTTTGTCGGGCGATACAGGGAAAGCTGTCTGAGGTGCTCTTGCACCTGGGGTTGACGTCATGGCAGCAGGCTTGAGATCGGGGTCGACTTGTGTCTGGAGACGAGTCTTGACGACGTCGAGGGGGCAGGTGATGACGCCTGCCATACCGCCCGCGGAGGCGCCAGTAAAGACTTCGAGCGGGAGACCAATATCACGAGACCCGACCCACGATCTTGCGGCTTTTTGTTCTTGTTCGTAGAATGCGAATTGAAGGGCCGAAAACGGGATGTCGCGCCAGAGAGTTGCTCGATAACCGTGAAAAAGCGCCGAAACGCCCTCGGTTTTTGATATTACACGAATTGCATTAAGTGTGGACCGATAATTGTATCCAGAATCAAAATAAGGATTATTGTAACGACCTTGTAGTTGGAGACGCGTTTTCAACACTTCGGAGGGGACGTAGACAGGGGACGCGGCGAGGTCGGCGAGGAAGCCAGCACTCAGATAGGAAACCCAGGGAGTGACTCCGGCGTCGAGCATGAGACGCTTGCTCCACTCATAGAATCCAAAGAAAGTGACGGTTCCGGAAAAGGATCCGAGAAAGGCGGGCGTTACGCCGCCGTACAGTCCTCTGCGAACGCCCTCTTGTCGCAAGATGGTGTAATACGTGTTTCCCATCGAGGTGTATTTTGGTGGCATATGAGGATCACCTTGTTGGCGCGTCTTCACAGTGTCCAAGGAATGCATAAGCATATCGCCAGTGGTGCCTCCGAGGCCGCCAGCTAGCATTGCCTGCTCTGATATCAGTTTTCTTTTTCTTTTCATGTAGGCGCAACTGCTCGTACATGCAGATACGGCGGCCTCATAGCCTCTATGTCCTCCGTCTCCGCATCCATGACAGGCGCTTTCCTTCTTGGCCACACAGAATCGGAAAGAGTATGAGCTTCTCCATGCTCACTGACTGTGATCTCTTCTGAAGGTCCTGAAGGGAACAGATAATTTGCGATACGGGCGAGGACCATGAAGGTCGAGAGGAAGTCCTCACGCCTCAGCAGCAGGCAGGTAGGTAGCGAATGTAGGCCCGGCGCTTCGGGTTCCTGGATTTCAATGTGGGTGAGTGTGAAGACCGTGGAGGACAGGGTCGAGTAAAATTGTAGCATCACATCGGATCACGGCGGGATGGCCAAAGCGTTCCGCCGCCAAGTTACATCACGGCCGCCAAGCAGGCCCGAATCGGCTAGCATCCTCGTCCACTGTTTACGTCCCAGGACCTCTCGGTGTCTCCTCAACATCCCCAGCCACCGCGTTTTGTTTATAGCCCCGCCACTTCCTTTTCTGCCGTGCCTTTCTCTTCTATCTTGCACCTTGATTTCGAAGCCGTGTATATTCTTGCGCAAACCTCCCTCGCATATAACTGTCTTGAAATATATATAAATTAGTGTTTGCCAAACACCACCATCACAATGTCGGCTTGGCTTCGTCGACAGAACAAAGGTGATTTACAGCACCTCGCGGACGAGTCGGGTTTTAGCGTGTAAGATGCGATCGCGTTATAAGTTGGACCTGTCGTCGCTAATATATCGTACACCAGCCCTGACACGATGCGCAAGAACGAGCTTGCTGACGCCTTGGACAAACACCTGCAAGGCAACGCGTCGCATTTGTCTTCGAAGCAGTCGCTGTCCGATTACTATGGTCGCAGTTCGTCGCCAATCAAAAGAGAACCAACAAACGGCGCGAAAGCACCAGCGACCGATGAGACAGACGTGAAAGTGCCCAAGAAGCCCGGCCGAAGGAAGACTATCAAGGAGGAAGACCTTGACACATCGTACGTGCTTCCTACCGCGTCCACACACACGCAGTGTGGTACGCATGCTCGACATGATGCACGGTAATGGGGCCTGAGTATTAATATATGACAGGGCCACATCCTCATCTCCATCCACTGCTCTGGCTACCCGCACACCACGCGCCGTCCAACGAATCGCAGAACGCGTTCCTCTTCCCGCTTCACCCGCCCAGATGGCGGACGCCATTGATCGACAATCGACCGTCATCCAAGCCAAAGTGAATGCGCTCTTCGAGCGATCCGGTGTCGTCGAGAGCGTCGAATCCCTTCGAGACTCTCTCAGCTCCGTTGATGCCGTCGGAACCGTAATCGCAATATTCGAGGGGCTCGCTCTCAGCCGGACGACGATGCCTTGGAAGCATGCTTTCGATGTGCCTCCAATCGAAGCAATTGGAACCTCGAATATATCCGTCAGACTCCCCGATCTTTTCCAATTGGTGACCCCCCATTTTTGGTATACCTCCCTCGTATGGGGTTCGTCAAGTCTGATTGTTCCATTGGTCTTTGCGTACTTCGTCAACTTTACCTTGAGGCCGAGACCAGCACCAGGACCAAAGAGACTGGAATACAAAGTCGATCCAATGATATTTCATCTCGCGAAGCTAGTCATTACTTTCACAGTTTACTGGGGTGGATACCGTTTCTTTGGCTTAATCTCCGACGAGGTTGTACAGGATGTGAATGATCATATTGTTGGTGGGCCTGCCGGCATGTTCACTGGTGCTTTGATTGGAGTGGTCACCGCTTTTTACGAGGCAATTTTGAGGAAATGATGAGCCATCTCGCAGATATGAAGAGCACGTCTATTGACCAAGTCATGGGGTAATTATGCGGAGGATGGCTTGAGAATTTCAATTTTTAGATTTTGTACTCCATTGCGCAGGTTGAGTGTACATGATTGGAATACAGCATGTACAGAAGGCCAGGGCGAAGCTGGCGTTTGTGGCGCAAAGCAGATACCAAGGGTCGGTCGTTATAAGAGGAGACCTCGAATGTTTGATACGGGAGTATGGTGGTTTGTGAATATATTATCTGTAGAAAACGAACCCTGTTTCATCCCTTACTCGTATCGAATATCACTCTCATTCGGGTTGAATTTTTGAATTGGATCATATGCATGGAGTAGAAAGTCTGTTATTCTATTTCCGACTACCTTGTGTGATATATTACGAGGGAAGTAATCACTGCCCCTTGAATACAACCTGTCATAAATGACAAGGTTTTGTCATTCCCTGTCCAGGAGTCGAGGCCGACGTGGGAGTCACGGTATGGCTTGGCCCCACCTTAGAAATTTATTCTCAAGACAAACCTCGTCATTCGATAAACTCGGCGCACTCATTCTCCCACAGGCATAACAGGGAAGGCCAGAAGAATTACTGAAACAGGACCAAAACACGGTCGAATTTTCAACTGACTTGCCGCGAAACGCCCTTCCATAACCGCCAAGATGTCGTTGACAAATTGTCGGTTTTATGAGGAGAAATATCCGGAGATAGATAGCTTCGTCATGGTCAACGTCAAGCAGGTTGGTGCTCCAAGACACTGCTTTCAAGGGCCGTCCGTCAATCTAATAATGCCTATAGATTGCAGAGATGGGCGCCTACGTAAAGCTCCTGGAGTACGATAACATCGATGGCATGATCCTTCTCTCCGAACTCTCTCGGCGGCGAATTAGGAGTATTCAGAAGCTGATCCGGGTGGGACGCAATGAAGTCGTCGTCGTTCTCCGTGTCGACAAAGAAAAAGGCTACATCGATCTGTCCAAGCGACGAGTGTCGCCCGAAGACATTACGAAATGTGACGAGCGATACAACAAGAGCAAAATGGTGCATTCGATCATGCGGCACGTCGCAGAGAAGACGAATATCCCCATTGAGGACCTCTACAAGGCTATCGGCTGGCCGCTAAACAAGAAGTACGGACACTCGCTTGACGCTTTCAAACTCTCAATCACGAACCCAGACGTATGGCAAGAAATTACATTTCCGAATGAAGTCGTCAAAGAGGAACTACTATCATACATTGGCAAACGTCTCACGCCACAACCAACCAAAGTCCGGGCCGACGTCGAAGTCACCTGTTTCGGCTACGACGGTATCGATGCTGTCAAGGCCGCCCTGCGATGCGCTGAAGCCAAAAATACTCAGGACACACAGGTCAAGGTTAAGTTAGTGTCGCCACCGTTGTATGTCTTAACAAGCCAGACATTGGACAAAAATGTAGGGATCCAGACGCTGGAGCAGGCAATCGAAGCTATAGACGCCAATATCAAGGCAGCAGGAGGAAGTTGTGTGGTCAAGATGGCACCGAAGGCAGTCACGGAGAGCGATGATGCTCAATTGCAGGCACTGATGGACAAGAATGAGAGAGAGAACCAAGAAGTCAGTGGAGATGAGGATGAGAGTGCCAGTGACGAAAGAGTTGTGGAAGGAGACTGAGCAAGTGTTCGAAGGAGCTTGACCATTACACCTGGGAGTGTAACTTCAAGCTATGACAAAAAACTTTTCCTGGCTGAACTGCATGCAATGGAGCATTTGCTGGCGTTGATGGGTGTCTGGGCACAAGCTGGATAGGACCAGATATGCGTGAAAGTACAAGGCACGGCAAGATTTTGCGATGGAAATGCAGGCCAATTCATGATGGGAAGTCTAAAATCATGTCAGCAGCCGTTTGAGATTTTCAATACGCTTGTAAAATCATTCCTAACACAAGTGAGAAGGTGTTCATAATGGTAGCGCTGCCAAGCCTTAGCCCCACATGCTGCCAAGTTTCCCATCCAGAATCCATCCAAGACTCCAACCGCTCAGTACATAGTCCTACGCCATTCTTTTACCTAGCCCAAAACCTAGCACCCTCGTAAATCTCCGGATATCCTTTCAGATTCACAAAGTTCTCTAGAACCAGTTGCTCCGAGGGTACGCGTTCAATTGAGGGAAGCCCCACGTAACTAGCTCAAGCTCCAAGCTACCTAGCTCCGGCGAGACCAAAATAAGGCATGGTCCAGTGGGGAGAACTTCTCTGGGGCAATGGCAGGGAACGACGTCGCCTGGGCGATGAGACGCGACATCGTACTACTCTCCCAAAGCCTCCTTTTTTCAGAACGTCAATTGACATATAAGCAGTTTTGCCGAGACACGACAGCGAGTTTATTCCTTCCGCAATTCCCGCCATCGAGGTGACCAAGACCGCCCTTCGCCTCAAGTACCAGGTCGAAGAAGTCATACCCTGCGAACTCGAGGAAGACAAGATCACGAAGCCGCACAGTCCGATCATTACCCCTGGCGTCATCAAAACCGCAAAGTCTGCGGGCGGAGAGCAATATGGAGCATGCGTAATTTTCTGCCTCTTAATTTGCAAGAAATGGTTTAGGAAACAAGCAATTCTAGAGCTGTGGGATGCAGACTTACATGCCCTGCGCGCCTGCGCGTGTGAGGTCCTGGCAAAGAGAATCATAGAAGAGGAAGAGAATGAGGAATATCTCCACCAAGAAGTGCTGCTGAAACGGTATTCCATCATCGTAAATGACGAAGACACGATGCCGGCCAACGCCGTGGAACGAGCCGTCGACCTGCATGCTTTGAGGGTGATTGGCTCCTCTGGCTATCAGAAATGTGTCCAATATCTCTGGAAAGGCTGGCTCGTCCAAGACGACGAAGATCCGTCTCGTTTCGTGGCCTATGATCGCAAAGACAAGACGGACTACTGGCTTCAT
This sequence comes from Astrothelium subdiscretum, assembly GCA_021030935.1. Classification (NCBI taxonomy): domain Eukaryota; kingdom Fungi; phylum Ascomycota; class Dothideomycetes; order Trypetheliales; family Trypetheliaceae; genus Astrothelium; species Astrothelium subdiscretum. The sequence goes on from JAGFMW010000200.1 coordinate 148,272, forward strand.
TTCGATCCGGATCGGATGCGCGTTCCGTTGTACCAAAACGGTCTTCAGATATTCTTCTCGGTTGTCTATCTCGCCCTCTTTACCGGTGCTATCAATACCGTCAATCCGTCCGCAGATTTAGACGTTGTCGAAGTCTTGCTATACATCTTCACCCTTGGCTTCATATGCGATGAAGTGTCGAAGTTTAGGAAAGTCGGCATCTATTATCTGAGTTTCTGGAATACATTCAATTGGTATTTTCTGTCCTCATCCCTTTCTAAACACCAGCACTAACAACTTACTCTAGCACCCTTTACACTCTCTTGACCGCCAGCTTCATCACCCGCATGGTCGCCCTCGGCCATCCAATCGGTGATCACAGCCGCTACCGCTTCAACGAAATCTCCTACAACCTCCTCGCCTGCACGGCCCCCTTCTTCTGGTCCCGCCTACTCCTCTACCTCGACACCTTCCGCTTCTTCGGCGCCATGCTCGTCGTGCTCAAAGTCATGATGAAGGAATCCATCCTGTTCTTCACCCTGCTCATCGTCGTCATCATCGGCTTCCTGCAAGCCTTCCTGGGGCTCGACCAAGCCGACGACAGCGCCGTCACCGCGACCAACTTCGTCGTCCAGTCCATGGTCAAGGCGATCCTGACCTCGCCGGAGTTCGAAGGGTTCGACCACTTCGCCCCGCCCTTCGGCCTCATCCTCTACTATATCTTCACCTTCGTCGTCATGGTCTTGCTCCTGAACATCCTCATCGCGCTGTACAACTCGGCCTACGAGGACATCGCGGGGAACTCGGACGATGAGTACATGGGGCTCTTCTCCCAGAAGACCCTGTCCTTTGTGCGCGCGCCCGATGAGAACGTGTTTATTGCGCCGTTGAACCTCATCGAGATGGTCTTTCTGGTCCTGCCCTTTGAGTGGTGGATGCCGAAGAAGCGGTACGAGCGTCTCAATGACTTCGTCATGGGCTTTGTCTATAGCCCCCTGCTGCTCGTGACGGCCTGGCTCGAGACGCGCGACGCGCATCGGGTCAGGCGGAATCGGTATCGGGGCGAAGTGGATGATGACAGAGTGGAAGAGTGGGAACAGATGCTTGGGGAGGTGGATCTCGAAGGGGAGGGCTGGACCAAGACGGTGGAGAGGACGAAGCCGGATGTTGCGAATGATGTGACACTTTTGGAGGTGAGGGAGCTGAGGAAAGAAATCCAGGAGTTGAAGGAGATGTTGGGCGCGATGAAAGGTGCTGCTGCGGATGGTGCGTAGCTCTACTTCTCTGGGGAATGGGGTTTGATTGAATTCATTTGATACATGTCTGCTTTTGCAGAACACCAGCGCGGCGTTGAGGTCCTCGTGTTAGGGGCAGGTACCGGTCGAGAGGCGTGTTTACTCCTATGTACACAGATATCCGCGATGCAGCAGCTCCAGTTATTTTCGGCGACTGAAAACTATCATCTAGTCATTGTTCAATGTAAGTGATTTCTCAATCGTCTTTGCCATGGAATCATTCTATTACGTTCCGTTACTGCTATCAACCACAACACGAGCGTGCTCCTCCAAAATCTTATTGAGTCCCTCCCTTTGCACACATTCCTCGAACCTAAAGCTCTTCGCACACGCCTCCAATTCCTCCATTCCTAACCCTTGAAATAGCCCCGCAAATTCATCCTGCAGACATCCGGCGAGCCACATCTGATTTACCACCCTGATCATCTGCCGCTCCGTACTCCACGGCGTTGGATACTGGTCGTTTGAGTTTGGAGCAACCTCATTGATCCAGTCCACGAGGGGATGGATAACAGCGTTGACCGCAGCATTAGGACGCCGACCCCAGGCGTCAAGCTGGAGGTCGATTTTCCGCTGAATGAAGGGGGAAATGGTAGACATGTAGGGCGAGGAAGGGGAGAGGTGAAGCATGCCTTGCATACCGATGTCCTATGCGGAGATGGTTAGATTGAACGGAATTATATATTTTCTGAGTAGGCTAGACACGTGCTTGGGCTTTGAGAAAGACAAGAGGGCGAGGAGAGCACTGACTTTGTATAGCCAAATCGTCCAATGGATCTTGTACTTGTCGTAAATCCTTAGCTGCTCACCAAGAACCGCATATCGCGATTTATTGATTTTCTCGGCCTTGGCTTCACCACCATCGAGATGCGCCTGAGCGTACACGGGGCCGAACTCGCCATTCCAACAGGGCACTTTATGGTCAATCATGAATTGAGCTTTGCGCAAAAACTGTTGCTCGAGCTTGGTCCTTTGCTCGACGGTGGCAGTGTAGGTTTCGCCCCAGGGAAAGCCCATTGTCTATGTTGTTAGAGGCGATGGGCAAAGAAGTTCGGAGTCGAGGAGATTATACTCACAGTATAGTCATGCAAGGCGTAAACGCAATTGGGAAGGATCTTGTTGAAGAATTTCCATTCCATGGCCATGGTATTACCATCAAGCCATAGCATATGGCTTGGGTCAATGGCGCGGATAGCTTTCTCTATTCGCTCATAGAATACGGGTAGACGCCAATGCTCGGGGTCACATGGTTCATTCATGGGGTTGTAACCTGCAACATTTGGATTATCTTTGTAGTGAGCAGCCAGTTGCTCCCATAACCAAACTGTGCGGTCCTGAAAATCTTTGTGGTCCCAGAATGCCTGTTACCAGCTTATTAATGAGATGATGGATGGTCTTGCAGCATGGCCTACAAATGGGACGATCAAGAGACATAGTAGACCTTACAGCGTAGTTCGTACAATTATCTGAATGCCAGTCCGGATTTTGCCCTCCAGGAACTGCGTGCATGTCTAGAATTGTGTAGATGCCTTCCCTTGCACACTAGCTGTATCGTCAGTCGTCATGCCTTTGACACCATAACAGAAGAAGGTGAATTGAGAGATACGGCTTGAGAGGGGGATCAAGAGATGAGAAGAAAGAGTTTTGTAAAATATTTAAAAACAAGGGAGTTAAGACGTTTGGCGCTTTCTAGTACGAGGTCATTATTTTCCTCACAGTGACCATTGACAGGGCATGAGAAGACTGGGGCTGCCCGGAAATTTATCCTCACCAGATCAATGACGCGGTCAAGGTGCTTAAAACCGTCTCCTTTTAGCACTCGAGGGTTCATATCGTCTTCAAAATGGTGGTAATTGAAGGGAACTCGCAGGCAATTCAAAGCCTTACTTGCCAAAAACTTCGCGTCGGCCTCGGTAAAGAAGTATTCGAGAAATTTATCAAAGAAGAACTCGTACTTCTCAGGTCCCAGAGCATTTCGCATCGCCGCGCGGTGTTGGGATTCGCTGCCCGGATAGCCGGTGATGAAGTTTTCCATACTGTTATTGGAGTTGGCATGTTACCCTCAAATTAGACATGTTGAGTGCATGAAATAAAAGAAAGTTTTGGAGGATCTCTTCGCTCTTTTACGCCATGATTGTAGAAAGCCACGTACTTCATCCATCCTCCTAAACTCGCACCGCGCAGCACGATCGGCGTGCCAGAGTCATCTACGATGGTCTCCCCCAGTGCTCTGAGAAAGCCGGCCGGCATATTTGAAGAAAAGTGACAGCATCACATTGTGAAAAGCCATCTTGCCGCAACGTATCCAATATTCTTATATATGCGGCCGATGGATCGAATTTTGTTGCGCATGGTCTTCGCTCCGGCGTCTTTCGGGCTATTGGCATCCGAAGCCTATTCTACGTCGGGTGCATCCTTCCTCAGCCAACTGACTACTTATAGGTACGTATCTACCCGGTCCTCTACCGCAAGTGCCTTCTATATTACATTAGATAGAATGCCATCTTAGATATCTTGCTCCTCTGAGAGTTGGCACACTCAAAAAGGCAAATTGTCATCTTTACTACGGTGGAAAACCCGAACAATAACCCCGTGAGATTCGCCAAGAGTTGAGCAAGTGTCTCGTTCCGTCCTCTCCAGACGCTTCTTGTTTTATTAATTAAAAATACTTGTCTATAACAAGTACACTTAATCGAGGGCCTTTGCCTCAAATATATGACATTTGACGCGTCTTTAGTGGCTTCACCCCATATATTCACATGGTCGACAGTAAGAGCCGACATCTTCGGTCTGTCAAATTCGACCACTATACAAGAGCCCAACAGCATCTTTCAGCAGCTGCGCTAGCCTTTCGGGCTGCTCAGCAAGGGAACGAGTTGCTCGTATGAACGCTACATACAGACGGGCGGCTTTGCTGAGACCAAGAGCGCTAAGGGCGCTCTTTTGAAGAAGATAGCCTTCAATTTAACCTCCAAAATGACATCCAAGTACCGAATGCGCCGGAAGCAGATACGGGCGGATCTACCTCGTGGATAGCCTTACTCTCATGCGCTTCCTGTAGTTCAATTTCACTCTTTCTCATCTCATAGATCATTAGCCTGATCTTCAGAGAAGAACTTTCGGAATACCCTCGTGGGAGTTACTATTTCTGAGTCGGAAAACTTCTGTCTGCCTGTCAGCAATCTCGATACATTTAGTAAATTTGATGAAAGCAGTGCTGGAGCTCACTCTTTCCCTTTCCAGTGCAGCATTCTGAATCCAGGGTTTATGAGCTCTCACGATAGATATCATTCTCTTGGCTCGCCAATTCAGAGAATTCAAGACATGATTATAAAGATCTGGGTCTTCGCCCCCCCCACTTCATCTCCAGTGATTCCAGCCATGTTAAGAAATCAGACCAAATTGATGGATCCGCGGCCACAGCGTCATAGTTTGTAGCTTGATCTAGTAGGGTTTCGAAGAGAGCTTGGTTAAAACAATGAGTATTGCACACACAATTGGACAATCGATCGAAACGCGTCATGATGCTTTCATTTGTCGGAGGCTCTGTTCTCATTAGGTCATGGACGTTTAAAAGGAGCCCGTAGTCAACCAAAAGACCAAGATATGATCCGTCTTTCCTGATAGTTGTCCTGCCCTTATCTTGGCCGTAGAAGCCCACATATTTTGTCCACGAGTGAGGACAGGTTCTAACCACTGTGGAAATAGTCCGCTCCAGGTCCCGAATCAATATCGGATCCGAGATCTTGAGTTCGAGCTCCATTTCATGGCAGCATCTGAGTATCGCATCGATATAGCCACCGAACTTCAGCTCTTCGGTAGAATGCCTCATGCACCTATGGGATATAGCCTCGAATATCGGATCATTCGGATGTCTTTTAATCATTAATAGATACGCCCGGGCAATCATTTTGAGAGGTTGAAAAGTGGACCCGGAGCGACGAGCTAGTTCCACAAGCATATGCTCGTTAGTCAAGAAGTCATGGACTGTGCGATGAATGAATTCGACAACTAGCGTATTGTAATCGAACCAGGGGTTTACGCCTGATTTCGAGATCTGGATGAGATCTTTACAGCGGCCACTGAGTCGTCTACGCAGTGTATACTGTGTCTCCTTGATTTTAGTAGACGTTATGGCGTTAATAGGAGCTCTGATAGCGTAATCCGGCTCGTCCTCATCGAGGACTGCAAAGGCGACGACTGGTATCGGATTCCGTGCTCTCACGCACATAAGAAGAATTTGGGATGTTTGCTTTTGATAGAAGGGATCAATGGAAATAAAAATATGATGCAAGTATTCTTCAAGGTCTGAAGGGAGAGATCGAAGCCGCCTGCGTAGATCTTTTATCCCATCCTGATTCTCTACACTTTTTAGAAGTTCACGGACCACCAAATAAACCCAGAGAAAGACACCTTTAGCTTTGTCGGTAATCTCTACGACAAGATCCTGACATTGATCATCTTTTCTCTTTATCAATTGAAATTGGGAGTCGTTCTCAAGTACATCACGAACGTATATCTTGATGTCCTCGTGTGTGAGATCTTCGAGAACTAGCATTTGTTCAGAATAACCAAAGGCATCCTCAAAAACATTCCATGGGCGACTCGAGACACAGACTTTGATGTCTTTTGAAGTGACTAGACGCGTTAAGGTGTTAATAATATCTTTGTGTTCGCCACGATACTCATCAAGTCCGTCGATAAAGAAGCAAAATTTGACAGGAGTACCGTTCGAGAAAAGCGTATAATTTGTCAGTGTACCCAAAGCCTCGCTAAGCTCGTCGGAGCTCCAGGAAGAATCTGAATCTATAGGCAGTCCATCTACGTTCCATCTCCGGGAACATACATCCTTGATGAGGTCTGGACATTGCCTTAATACATCATAAAGAAGCGTTTGTAGAAGCCCCTTCTGAGATTTTTGCATTTGGTCCCCGTGGCACCAAAAGAAATGGCTCGCAACAACAAGCTCTTTTTTCCCTTTGAGTCGGACCTCTTCAGCAACTCCTGTTGACGCCGCGTCGGTGGCCGTGGCGTTAGTAGCCCATCGGTGCAATGCATGCTTTGTGTCCGGATGTGCAGATAGGTATTTCATAAGAGTTGACTTCCCCGACCCGGCCTTGCCTGATACCCAATAGACACCATCACCCTCTTGGAGCCAATTGAGGAAATTGCTTTTGGGTATCCCGGACTTTGAGTACTCTAAGATCCATGCATATGTATTTTCGTGTGCTGCTTTGATTGCTTCGCGCCTGGTCTTCATGGAATCAAATTTCAGGCTACCCAGTATCTTTTGCTGCTTTCCCACAATATTCACCTCCTCAACTACCCCGAAAAGTAGTGTTCCAACCTTTTTGTTATCACGTCTGCCTTCTTTGACGCTGGCAAGAAGCTCTTTCCTCATATCGTCTAGTTTTCTGGTCATAGATGTTTCCAGGAGTATGTTTCGCTGGAAAAGATTGTCTAGACATTGTAGAACTTTTGATGTGCGCTGCCTGTAGGATATCTAACGCGTTAGCTTATTTCGCGGGTCGGCAGCCAACATTTTCCTGAAGACTCACTCAAGGATCAGTACCAGTTGCCGTGTCATTTGCATCTGTAAACTCTCGAGTTTGTGTTGTAAAAGCTTCACTTTGCTATGCTTCTGTTCTGTTCTATACGCTTTCTTGAAATTCTCGAAGACGTTCTTGGCATTGTCCGACTTCAGTTCCTCCATGATTACAATCAGCTCGTCTGCGACCATGGAACATGATTTCGCCAGTGTATTTAGCGCTTGCTCTGGGGGCGACAATTGCTCGTTCTCGGGTTTCGGCTGCCGTTTGACACCTTCGCTGAAGGTCATGATATGTGTGGTCATCTCCTCGATCTCGTCATTTTCTTCGAGGCTGCCTCTCGTCGAAAGCTCTCGCGCCTTTCCCAATAGCTTCGTGCCATAGTCGATGAACTGTACAACCGCCGCGGCGACACTGAGGGCGTTCAGAGGATCGAGCATATTCGCTCCTGCGGAGTCAGAGTCTCAGAGACCTACTGTTAGAACCTAATGATGCAGATTCGCAATCTCTCACGCCAGCCAAAGGCGCAGCGGACATCTTGCACCTGCAGATGCGGCTATGCGCAAGGCTGAACGGGAGCCATCTTTTTCGGATATGGATTCCGGCGGCGTTTGTGTAAACCCTGGGCTAAATGCAACACGAAAATCTTCCCGCACTAGCGCCCTTTGATCAAAAACAACTTTACAACGAATATTATTATCTGTACCTCCGTAGTTCGAATTGTTCAGAGAGTTACAACGCATTTGAAGCCAGTTGATTGTTGGCAACCCTCCCCAGCGCACCACGGTATCCTAGCATGCCATGCCTAGCAAGTTAAACCCTACCTACCTACCCTACCTACCCATACCTTAGTTACTTAAGGGATTAGTGTAAATTTGAAGGGAGAAAAAGAACCATATAGGGAAAAATAATGAGAAAAAGGGAAATCTTAATACAAACCACCATAGTCCCTTAATTTCGCATAATTTGAACATGAACTTTACACATACCCTTAATGCATATTTAAGATTATCACAAAATACCTTGCAAATTTGGTTGTTACTGAAGTAATGGTTCAGAATCTAAGATAGTCCTTAATCAAGCGAAGATGAGCCAGAAACGAAAATAGAAGGTCAGAAGGAAAAAGAAGAAAAAAGGATGTCAGGAGAAAAGGAGACTCATCGGGATTCGAAATTCCCGATGGCCGAGGCGCAGGTAGTAGAATTTATCTAATAATGATGACGCTTTGTGATCCAGCGTCAACGAAGGACGATGATGGACATTCAACCTGAGAATGGAATATACTGACAGCCGTTGAGAAAAGAAATCACGACGCGGAGTGGCACTCTTTAATTCTTGATGAGAAATCGTTAATGAATCTATGTGGTCCGCTGATGTCGTGAACGCCATTGCTATGCCTACCCACTACGTCCCTCTGATCTATTCCACATGTAGTGCCTTGACCGTACCGTCGTGTAATCTTGGTACTTAAGGCTAGGCACGCTTCGCCATTTTGGTCTGCATGAGCCTATAGTAACTCCAATGCTTTACTCTCGCCCTCCTTCATTTTGCCTAATCGTGGAGATACTCGTCCAATAAAGCCTTGTCGTTTGTGGAGATTGTGGAGATCTTTACTGGCAGTGTTTGCTGCTTCTCCTCCCCCGTCCTGGCATTTTCTTCCACATCGGCTATCACTTCCGTCGTGACCGCCTCTGTGGGTGCTGGCGCTGCACCCTTTGATTTATTTTTCTCCTTCGTCGCCTCAATTTCATCCACAGACTTCTCCCAAGCGACTTTCTTCACCTCAGCCTCATTCTCACCTTTCGACCGGGCGGGGAGGACGACGGCGGCTAATTCGGTCCTGATGTCATGCTCGGCCTTGAGCTGCTTAGTTGGTGACTGATCTCCTTCATCTGCTGCAACTGACTCCGGAATAATGGACAGACCGGACAGTTGAGCGGTGGAAGACTCACTTGTGTTGTCTGTACCTTGTTGCTGCGTGGACGCTGTTGCTCCCTTTTCGGACTGCCCCTTGGTATCGTTGGTAGGCGGGAAAAATTTACTAGTATCATTCGTCAGTCAGACTTATCTTCACGACTGGAGATGTGAACATCGCAGAAGCCAAAGGATGGGGCATTGTGGATTTCTGCTCACGGTGTCCACTCCTCATAGGCCCTCTCGTCCTTCTCCAGAAAGCTACAGAACACCACACGCTCCAAATTTCCCCCATCCTTTCCTTCAAGAAACTTCCTCACTTCTCCCAACGCCGTCTCTGCAGCCTCGTCACTAGGATATCCATACACACCCGTGCTCAAGGCTGAGAAAGCAATACTCTTGCAGCCATTCTGAGCAGCCAACTGGAGGGATTTGCGATAACAGCCCTGAAGGAGAGAGGTGTGTAGACCCTGACGTTTGGTAGATGAGTACACCGGACCAACAGCATGAATGACGCGCTTGCAAGGGAGTTCATAGGCCTTTGTGATCTTCGCGTCGCCGGTGTCGCAGCCATCAAGAATCTCGCATTCCTCGACAAGTTCAGGGCCAGCGGCACTATGAATAGCCTAGTACAGGCACGGTAGTTAGTACGAGCTGTTGGAGACGCACCGGAGCTGTGAGAGAGCTTACGCCATCAACACCACCGCCGCCTAAGAGAGACTCGTTTGCGGCGTTGACGATAGCATCAACTTGAAGTTTGGTAATGTCGTTGCGGATGAGCGAGATTTGATTGTTGAACTGCGTATTCGGAGCTGCGGAGGCAGACGCAGCTGCGGTAAGCTTGTTGGAGGCATACAGCGCAGCCAGAGTCGGAATTTGATTGAGAGTAAGGATTCCAGACATCTTGGATAATAGTGGCATGAACTTCAGAAGATTCGACGGAAAATTTGGAGCTGTGGAGGTTGAGGAAAGAACCTAATGGATGCCTAAATGTGGGGTGGAGTGGAGGGGTAAGGTAGCTTAGGGTCTGTGAGACAATTGGAAGCCATGTTGAAAGCCCGTCGTCGGTGTGACCTTAGCCATAGTACTAAAGTTGAAGAGTGATTGATTAGGTAGAGAGTGAGAAAAACGATTTTGATAGTACTTTCTTCTATAGTGATGTTTATTCTACATATTACATGGTCTTCTTATGCCTTCCCCGCCGCCTGTTCCTTCTTTCTATCCTCTTCGGCCCTCTCCACCGCCTTTCTCTTCTCCTCTTTATCGAGCTGATCCGGCCTCCTAAGAGCAATGTCTTTCGGCCGGAAGTCACTGAATAGATGCTTCAAGACTTTCTCAATGATCCAACATCCCGCATAGTCCAAAACCATCACAGTCGTCAGCATGAGCTTGAACTCAGAAGTGAAGGGCACGAGCCTCATCTTCTCATTGATCTCGGGCACAAATTCTGTAGCGCAGGAGAACGCGACAGCAGACACGAGAACGAGACCCCAATACATTCCTTTGTTTTCGCGGATCGATTCCCGGAATGGACGACCTTGGTAGTTGATGGCGAAGGTAGAAATTTGCTGGATGAGCTGGAGGAGGTAAATTGCGCTGTTGAGGAGTGAAGGCTCAAAGTCGCCTTCGAGGTCGATATCGTCCTTCTTAGGCTCAGTTCTCTGAACGAATTGGGTGACGTAAATGAGTGTGACGATGTGAATAGCGAACTGGCCAAGAACAGAGCCGATAATGTAAGGGTTGAAGATGTTGTTTTGCGGTCGCTCTTTAGAGAGTTCCTCGACGGGCTGCGCATTCCATTAGTTGAAGCCTGAAATGCAGAAACACTTTGGACTCACCTTGGCCCGTGAAATTGACAAGAAGCACACACTCATCATCATACCACTAATGGTGATTTGGCCATCTCCAAACTTAATGCCATCTAGGTAAAGCACAGACAGGCTGTAAGCACTGATTAAACAATTGAGGGCCAATATCTTGTACATCTGAATCGTAGCGACAAGCGTACACCGCCCTTGGCGAATGATGTTTGAGATTGCGACTACGTTAGCAAGCTTGCTCGTGAATGGAGCAGCAACTGACGCATCGCCCAACTTGATCGTCGGAGGCTCATTCTCATCTAGCTCAGCCTCCATCATTGAAGTACTGATTTTGTCAGTAAAGCCAGCGACAGCGTTTTGAGCATTTCGTTTGCGCTGTTCCTGTGGCGAGAGGTTTGCTTCTTGTTTCTGAAGAGCTTTGGCCCCGGGTGTTGTCACAGTTTCGATTCCATCTTCTTTAGGATTACCGTTCATAGCCGGAGGAGCATCTGAAGACGCTTGCAGTTTAGCCGCCTTTTTGTCAGATTCACGTTGCATGGCTTTCTCATAGTGTGGGTTTGACGGTCCTGGAGGATACAAATGAGCGATGAGAGGGGGAACAGGCGGTACAGGTTGGTTAAAGCGCTTCATGACGGAGACCTGTTTCTCGTAGACTTCCTTCATCTTGGTGTTCCTGAAGTGCTCGTTGATTTTTTCAAGGTCTTCCTTCGATCCATTTAGTAGAGCCACACCAACGTGGGCTTGTTTCAGTGCCCCAACATCGTTCGTGCCATCGCCGCACATGAGCGTGGTGTACCCAGCGTCTTTGAGACCGAGTAAAATTTCTTCCTTTTGCTTTGGCGAAACACGCGCGTAGACCCAGGTATGGCGTAACAATTGAGGGAGAGCTTTCTGATCCTTGAATTTCGCCAATGCATATCCAGTGACACAAAGATCCTTCGTCTTCAGGATATTTGAATCCAAATCCGCTTTGGGGTCGACAGAGATATTGACCTTGTCATCAATGCTCCGCCAAACCAGCTTTTCCCCGGATTCGTCGTGCTCGGGAGCGTCGAGGATCAAGCATTCTCGATCAACAATCTCCACCTCTCGGGCTACGTATACTGCTGTCAGTGGATTGTCGCCGGTAATCATAACGACACGGTGGCTGCTCTCGTTCAGCATTCGCACGGTTTTCTTGGCGTCTTCTTTGAGTGGGGTCTTCAAAACAAGAAATCCAGCAAAGTGTAGGTCACACTCCACGTCCTCCCGTTTCAAGTTATTGATCCGATTTTGACCAATCTCATTGTCAGTGGAGAGGTGCTTGTATGCCAAGGCCAAGACACGGGCACCATTTCTCGTAAAGTACTTGAAAGTCTCTTCGTACTGTGGAGGGGTATCAACGAGCATTTTACGGATCGTCTCCGGAGCACCCTTAACACCAACGAAGGTACTTTTTATTCTCCTTGAAGCTTTTCGGTCATTAAGAGTAATTGTAGCTACAGAGCTTTGACGTTTCAATGCAGAAGAGAATTGGAATCGGCGCTTGATCTGAACTGCGTCCGCGATCGTGCTCTGCGAGGATGCTGTTGGAGCTTGATTCGTAAGTATATCGCTCTTTCCCAAAGTCCAGCCTAGAGATTTGAGTGTGGCTTTCTCCATTGGCTCTCCAACAATGTCGCCTTCTTCTAGCTTGACGAGAGCATGTGCTGTTGCGAGTACAAGCGTTGTTTCCAAGCCGGTGTTGGTCACTTTGGTCAGCTCGCTCTGTGCACCATCCGGCTCTACCTTGGCATTTTTCTGTCCAAGCGTCAAACCGGCAACGCCATCGACCACAAGGTCTTCTCCTGTGAGAGTACCAGTCTTGTCGAAGCACGTTACATCAACCCTCCCAGCAAAAGGGATCCTGAATGGCTCTGTACAGAAGATGGCAAAGCGACTAAGCGTTGCAAGACTTGTATTGACAGCCAAACTCAGCTCCATGGGTAGTTCTGGCGGGACAACGCTCGTGACGATGAGAACACAGTCAAGTAAGAGCTTTGAACGCTTCCGATCCTTTGCAACACCTTCCTGCCAGACGTACCAAGATGCTGCGATGGCAAACATCAGAAGGAAGAGAATAAAAAGCAAAGCTTCAAGGTTGTTTGCAGAAACACGCTCGGTTGAGTAGATCATTGTGCGCACCAGGCTGCCCTGGCTTGTTTCAAACCCAGTCTTAGTGACAATAGCCATAGCACCTTTATCCGGGGGAGGGGGTACACCAGATGACACTTGCGGTACCGTGTCCGGAGCGTCTTCGCTAGAGTTACCGTGTGCGACCTGCAGAACTTTAGTACCGCCGTACAGAAAAGCGTTTTTGTCCAAGCCTTCAGGCTCAATTCGCGCATCTCCAGGTCGTAACTGAATCGAGTCCTTCAAAACAGGCGTACTTTCTCCACTTAGCATAGCCTCGTTGACGATGGCGCTTCCTTCTACTAAGATCATATCACAGGCAACCCCGCTATCGTCTTTTGTTCGACCCACAGATACCAAATCTCCAGGCAATAACTTATCACTTTGGATCTCTTGCCACTTATTTTGTCGGTAGGCCAAAAGATTGTATGGCTTGATTGACATTCCTCGAAACTCATTCAAAGTGCGTTGTCGTTGCCATACGACCGTAGCTTCGAAGACGACCAGCATGAACAGGGTAAACAGCGAATAGTACCAGTATTCATCCAGCATCCAAAGACCAACACAGAATATTTGGAACACAAAGAACGGGGCGACCGCATGCTCTGCGAATAATTCCAAGAATGTTGGCACCGGGATATCGAAGGTGTTATTGCCATAATGCTGTTGCAGGTGCTGAATAGTGGCCGGAGAAGTTAGTCCATGAGACTGCTGGAATGTATTGAGCTGTGGCTTTGGATCCGCATCGAGTGCATAAGATAGAGGCGCAAAGCTGCCCTTTTCCGGGTTATAGAGAAAGCGCCTCTTCTGGAACAAGAATGACACGTTTTGCTTCCCGCCTACATTATCGCGGATTAAATTGCAGATTTCAGACGCTCCAGCATTCGCAACCGGCAAAACCTTGATGAGTCGTGCGCTGCGAATGTCCTTTGCGCTCGTGGATGTGAAGAGCGCCTTGAGATTGACGTTCCATTTCGTCATGAGCCATACCAGCGTCTGATTGGTGATGATGCCGCCAGACCACACAAAAGTCCATTCGGAAGACTGGAGGTGTTTCTCGTATCGCTCCGGGGATAGATAGAAGGCAAAGAACACGGGCCAGACGATCAAGAAGGGCCAGATATAGGCGTGAAGGTATAGAGGGAGTGGATTATGGAGGCTCGCCGACTTGATCTGGGCATTATCGACGAGAGGCGCCCTAGGTTCTTTGATTAGCATCGCTTCAGCTTAGCCGCATATAAAACGGAGCATACATTGTGGCGAAGGCTGGTGTAAATGGAGAGTCGGATGATGCGATGATTGTTTCTCGAGTAGTAACATTTCTTCGCCGAGTCTCTTCCGCCCAGCGGGTTTCAGGGTCTTCCTGCTACAAAACCCCCCAAATCCAAGGATCCTCCCGACCACAACGTTTGTGAAGACGTTACCTATTCAATGCGAGCTACTTAGTACCTACACTGGAATTTTAAGCCAGTGTCTCCCCCGGATTGCCACACTCGCGAGCTTTTATCGGATTTAACACACTGTCAACTGTGACTCGGGCCAGTCCAGTGATTCATTCCCGGCCTTCAACCCTTGCTAAGAGCTTAAATTTGCTCGATTAGACACAACCAGGCCTCCCAGGCCTCAAGACACCCAGTCTTTAAGATGGCAGAACCTACGAAGACCGACGAGAAACCTCATGAAGATAGCTCGCAGCCCAATGGCGGTATAGCCGAAGTTTCAAAAAAGGCGGCAAAAAAGGCAGCCAAGAAAGCAGAAAAGGCAGAAAAAAAGCTGGAGCATTTGGCCACGCGGCCAAAAGAGACTGTTAGTAGACCGAAGGAGAGCAAGCCGAAGGAAGACGCCCCGCTGGAAGATTCTGAATCCATCTTCAAGGAAGGGTTTCTCAGGAAAGTATACATGGAAAAGCCATGTCCAGTCCGCACACGGTTTCCGCCTGAGCCAAATGGATATCTACACATAGGGCACTCGAAAGCTATTTGCATAAATTTCGGGTTCGCAAAGCATCACAAAGGAATATGCTTCCTTCGTTTCGACGACACGAACCCGCAGAAAGAAGAAGAAAAGTACTTCACGTCCATTCAGGAAATGGTTAAGTGGCTAGGCTTCGAACCGTACCAGGTCACATACAGCAGTGATCACTTTGATCGACTTTATGAATTAGCTGAGGAATTGATTCGTCGAAACAAAGCTTACGTCTGTCACTGCACAAAGGAGGAGGTCAATTTAGGGAGAGGTGGAAAAGATAATAGAGGCGAGCGCTTTGCATGTGCGCACAGGGAGCGGCCCACAGAAGAGTCTCTAACAGAATTCCGGGCAATGAGAGATGGAAAATACGGGCCAGGTGAAGCGCATCTAAGGATGAAGCAGGATCTTACCGATGGTAATCCTCAGATGTGGGACCTGGCAGCGTACCGCGTGGTAAAGGAAAATCATCACTTCCGGACCGGGAACAAATGGAGGATCTATCCAACATATGATTTTACACATTGTCTTTGCGATAGTTTCGAGGAAATTTCGCATTCCTTGTGTACTACGGAATTCGTACTCTCACGAACGTCATATGATTGGCTGCTAGAGCAGCTAAACTTCAAGAAACCTGCGTCAGAAGAGAGAGGTCCTATGCAGCGAGAGTACGGCCGACTGAATGTTGAGGGCACGATTCTCTCCAAGCGAAGAATAGAAAAGCTCGTCAAAGGGTTCAAAGCACCCTCAAGGGATATTCCTTCAGTAGTCAGGGATTGGGATGACCCCAGGCTATACACCCTCGTTGGCATTCGACGACGGGGGATACCCCCAGGCGCCTTGCTACGCTTTGTCGGAGAGCTTGGAGTGACTACAGCTGATACTAGCATTCAAATCGTTAGGTTCGAAAACAGCGTAAGAAAGTACCTTGAACGCACGGTACCTCGTCTGATGGTCGTTCTTGACCCCATCAAAGTGATCATCGGGAACCTACCTGACGACTATTTTGAAGAGCTGGATGCTCCATTTGATCCAAAAAATCCAGAGGTTGGTTCACACAAAGTTCCGCTGACGAAAGTTGTCTACATTGAGCGCGAGGACTTCCGCGAAGAAGATGATCCAAATTTTTTCCGTCTTGCACCAGGCAAAACAGTCGGTCTGTTATACGCGGAAAATCCGATCAGAGCGGAGTCATTCACAAAAGATCCAACTACCGGGCTAGTTACGGAGATCAAAGCTACGTATGGAGACGAGAATTCACCAAAACCAAAGGCACGAATACATTGGGTCGGCGACGAAAAATTGGGCAAGACCACGAAAGTCGAAGCCCGTACATTCAACTCCTTGTTCAAGACAGCAAACCCGAACTCCCTTGATTGGGATAACGGAGGTTATTATGACGATATCAATCCGGAAAACGAAGTTATATACCCAAATGCAATGATTGAATGCGGCTTTGACGAGATCAGAACGAGGGCACCTTGGCCTGCTGAAGCAGGGGAGGCAAATGTGGAAGGGAAAGAGGCTGCGCCGTACACTGTGCGATTTCAGGGCCTACGAACAGGATACTTTTGTATGGATGGAGATTCAAACGACAAGAAAGTAGTGTTCAACAGGATTGTGACACTGAAGGAAGATGAGGGAAAGAAAACATGAAGGACGTCGGACTACTCTGCAATAGAACTGTTGGCGATGCAGTTACCGATCCAGCGTTTGGAGTGTCATGCCTATGATACGTGAATGAGGCCAGTATGACTAACGTAGAGAACCAATCTGAGTATACTCGGATGTACTTTTTGTCTGAGACAGTCCGAGTCAGATGCAGTAGAATTAATCGCGCTGTAGCGGACTCCTATTCATCCCTGGGTCCCCACATATCTCTTGACGCTCCAGTCAATGTTTTTCCGAGTATGAAAATATCAGCTTTCCTGGCCCTTCCCGCTTTACCCGAAATTACAGTCTTCGTAACCGTCTTTTACCACACGCTTATTTCGCTATCACGGCCTTTCCAGAATCGTGGCGCTATTCGCGCTCTCGTTACGGATCCAAATTTGACGCTTCAACTGCTGGTTGGTATTAACTGCATTGCTACTTGCTTTTGCTGTTAGTTGAGCAATAGTCAAGCTCTGTACGGTGCATCATTTTCTTGCCTGAGTTGGTCTGAATTGGGGTACTGATCGTGTCTCGACTGTTTCCGTGCTTTGAGTCATAGCCAGAATCGCTGCAGTCTTTGCCTACGACCTGATGGCATGCTTGATTGCTTACTTCGACTGTCTTCCCAAAGTCAATAGCAGACGGGCTGACGTATGACTCTCTCCCCATCAAGCAAAATCTCAGACCGCGGATTCATCTGTCAGCCTTACGGATGGGCCATTCAACAAATTCGAAAGAATGACAGAGTCTGGAGGCGCACAGGTACCACGCAGCAAAATACCGAATTCTGCAGATGATAGTGACTATCCAACAGAAAGTGATTACTCTAACTGGAGTAGGCACCAGAGGAGCAGGGAATCAATATGGTGATGAAAGCCGGTTGCCAAGCGGCGGCCGAAGAAGGATCAGAAGAGGTGTCATCGGGGAACAGACTGCAAGGAGCTCTTGGCAACCTCGATCCATTGGCCATGGCTATTGCACCACTGGATTCTTGATGGTCGACTTCTCGGGGATGCCATGCATTTCCGGGCCCGCAAGCATTGGTATGAAGTATCTTAAATGCCACTCGACATACATTTCGACAATGTGATTATTAGCGCAGTATTCCATTCTCGCACAAGGCACTTTTCGCATGTAGACCTCCGTAGTATCGGAAATCCATGACGTGGAGTTCCCATGCCTTATCCTTTCGACTTCCCCTCCCTCAGGAACACAAACAACGCCTCGTCCTTTCCCGCAAAGCTCGGCAGCGGTATCTGCACTGCTCTCTCCCATCCCTTGTCCCCCATCTCCCTCTCCATCCACTCCGTCACCGTCTCTCCTTGAAACCCCGTAAACCCATTCTTATTCTGCGTCCCCGCGATCACAATCGCATCCCCTTCATACGCCCTGAGCACCTTCCCCGTAAAATCCGAGCTCACCTGCGGATACACCAGCAACAGCACCGCATCCCTTCCCCGATTCTTCTTCTGCAGATACGCAATCCCATCAGCGTAAATTGTGTCGCTGATCCAGAGCGTCCGCCACTCCGAAGCCCCGTTGTCGACAGCGTGGACCGTGACGCCGAGACGACGGAGAAGCAGCGCCCAATATCCGTTCCCGCTGCCGACCTCGATCACCTCGCGTGCGGGCGTGTGTGCGGACGAGAGCTGCTGGATGAGGGCGAGGGCGTCATAGGTGGGGCAGATGCAGCCGTAGTGGTGGTAGAGGATGGGTAGGATCTGGTGTGAGTGTCTGATGCTCACGGTTTCCGCGGTGGGCCCGGCCCATTCGAGGGTCTGGCAGCTCCAGGCCCAGATGTCAAGGTAGGGGTTGGTGTGACTGGTTTTGAGCTTGTTCGGGAGGGAGAGCGCAGAGTCGAGGGAAGGAGGCAGGAAATGGGCTTGGAGGTGAGAAGCTATGCTGGCGCGGAGAGAGCCTTTCTTTGCGTTGGAAGCGAACCCGGTTAGAGCTTTTGGAGTAGAGGTGGTGGAGGAAAATATCGAGGTATAAGCGGCGATATCGGTGGAAGGCGGTGGTGGTATCTGCGCGCAGACAATTGCTTAGGACTCTTCATGGGACATGCTGCGATTCAGAGGATGAGACAGGACGACATGCTTGCGGTAGCAGAAGAATTTACCTGCTCTCCTTTCTCATCTCTGTACCATGCATGTAAGCCGTGTTGGCCGCCAGCATGGATAGCCTGTTGGACTTGAGCCAATGTCACACTAGCAATCGCATGGTAGACGTAGTCGTCGCCCTCGTTCAAACCAAAGGCTTTAAGAGTCGCTCCGCGTAAGTCGCCATTTGCAGGTGGACCAATTTTGCTGTTTTTCCAGGTCTCAAGAAAACTGTCGGGATCAAATGAAGATGACCCTACAGTTCGGGCAAGTGTTTTTCGTGATGGCGGCATAGCTCAGTACTCCAATTATTAGAAGTGCACAATTTAAAGACTTGGAGTTTCAACGCGGCTTCACCAAGCAGGGTTGGTGTTTGGTAACCATGAAATTAGATTTGCGTGTAAGCTCTCGAAAGTATTTTCGTCTTTGAGAGATTCTTGAGAGAGCTGGTACGTGTTCATGTAAGAAATGCTAATTTCCCTGTCGAAACTATAAAGTGGTAACAATCAAACAGTGCAATGGGTTGCAAATTCAAGCGGCACCCCCACCCCCTACCCCCACTTCCCTTCAGCCAGCCCCGGCAGGATTTCGGTAGATATTGACTCGGGGCGTACGCCGCGTATCGACCTTACCTGCCACGCCTGCGTGCCTGCTCTTGACCCACGACAAGACGAAGTGAGGTACGAAAACCACCGTTGACTTTTCTAAAACGAACGAGGATCAGTGGGTTGCCGTCGGAGCGAGTCTTGCTTTGCCTTCGTAGGAGGCAAGTCAAAACGGCATGGATACCGTTAGTACTAGGGCGTTAGGAGAGACCGTCAGCCAGAGTTCGCCTGACGCTGAACAGGCTGTCACTGTGCAGCCTTTTGAGCCCGAGTCGTCCAACCCGGAAATCTCTCGTTCTATTACGTATCGTCTGTACATCTCGCACTTCCTGTCAACGTGGAACTCACGGATGTTCGAATTCGGTGCAGTCTTATTTCTAGCTGCTCTCTATCCCGGAACTCTTGCTCCGTTGTCCATTTATGCCTTAGTCCGCAGTGGCTCCGCGATCATCTTTTCTCCTGCCGTGGGCAGAATCATCGATCGCAAGAACCGTCTGACGGTTGTCCGATTTTCTATCATCGCTCAACGCATCGCTGTTATTGCATCTTGCGTGGTCTTCTTCTTACTAGCATCGCACGTCATCACTGGCACAAGAGGAACGAGAGCAGCTCTAGCTGGAGTCACTCTTTTTGCTTGTGTTGAAAAGGTCTGCTCTGTCATGAATTTAGTCTCAGTTGAACGGGACTGGGTGGTCGTCATTACCGGAGAAAACGAATCTGCTCGCCGGATTCTCAATGCCCGCATGCGTCGTATCGATCTATTTTGCAAGCTCCTAGGACCGCTCGTTATTTCACTCATCAATGCTGGCTCCTTGAAGATAGCCATATTGATTAACCTCGGCATCAATGCACTCTCTATACCCACGGAATATTTCACCATTGCCACAGTATTCAGACTCGTTCCATCTCTGGAGAGGCCCTGGGCCGCCGCAAGCCATCAAGAAGATGCTGACTCGTCCGACGTAAACTTGCTAAGAAGTGTTCACCTTTACTTCAAATCTCTCATATCTAATGTATCGTTTTATTTCCACCATCGAGCGGTCTATCCTTCTCTCGCCCTCGCACTCCTATATCTCACTGTCCTGTCTTTTTCGGGTCAAATGATATCCTTCCTGCTTTTCACTGGTTACACATCTGCCCTCGTTGGCGTAACGCGGACAGTAAGCACGGTCTTTGAGCTGTCCGCGACATGGATTGCGCCACGAGTGATGAAGAGAATAGGGGCCGTCAGAGCTGGAATTTGGTTTCTCAATTGGCAGATGACTTGTCTCGCCGCCGGTGTGAGCCTATTCTGGACCTTACATGGTAGAATTGCTGCCGCAAGCTCATTGGTCGTTGGCGTTGCATTGAGCCGAATCGGACTCTGGGGTTTTGATTTATCAGCTCAAATGATCGTACAGGACCAGGTAGAGTATGATCAGCGCGGCGCTTTCTCCACTATGGAAGCTTCGTTTCAGAGCCTCTTCGAGTTACTCTCATATGTCACTACGCTGATCTTTTCCCGGCCAAACCAATTCAGATGGCCTGTAATCGTAAGCACTATTGCGGTCTATACCGCTGGCGGCTTGTACACGTACTATGTCAGAAGACAGCGCGGACATTTGCTACACTTTGACAATTTAGTCAAAGGCAAAGAATGGCATTCAAGCGAAAGACATGGCTGAACATTGGCAAGACTTCTACATGCTGTATTTTGAGAGGCTCTGTGCTACCTCTAAACAGCATTGATGCGCGAGAACAAAGTAAGGGACAAAAGCTGCAGTAAATGCGTTTAGTGGAAAACGATGAAACTCTTGGACCACTCACATTACTGTTACATAGCTTGCATGGGATACTCTATGATCGGAGATCTCGGAGCGCGGTTTTCAAGGAGAGCGAACCGTGGTCCGGATCGTGCCCCGGATCCCTAGCGTGCCCGTGAGCACACTATTGACCAAGCCACCAAGCCCAACGGAATACTATTCGTATTTGCGACATCGGGCCGCAGTGGCGAGAATTTGGATCTCCTCGGTGATACGTTCTTTGAAGAGAAGATTGTTGCAGATGTAAAAATCTTCAGCGCGCTGAATCGTTTCGAACCCTGCAGACATGGATAACAGGTACCCCTTTTTTTCCTGCTGTCCTTTGGTGCTTTGCTGCAACATTTCGCACAGCAGTCCCCGATGTATGTTTAAACTTTCTTAGCAGCGTTTAGCCCTTGAAGCAGAGCCCCCACTGTGGCTGAACGCTGCCTTCCCGGGGAAAGCGGCAAAGCTGGATCTGCGCCGTGTGGTTCAACCATTGCAATACTCAGCCCTAAGTGATTTCGCCCCGATTCCTATCCACCGATAGCATCTTGGATCGGCACAATTGGCAAAACTTCTCTTGCTCTTCCTGCAAAAAGAAGCGATCAGCATCATTCCTTCAAAATGCTCGTGTCATCGTCCTTTGCCCAAGCAAATCCGCTGCTCTTTATGCCATGCCAAGATTTAGGATTTTAAAAAGTCCGTTTGGAGTACAAAATCTTCACCTGATGATCGAAAATTCCATGTGGCTTCTAATACCCCTACCTACAATTCCAGCCCCTGGTCTGACGCCTATAGCGTTTTCGTATTGGCAAGATGGCCTATGATAACTCAAAAGCAATAATCGCGATTAGCATCGTTTTCGAGCTCATGATGATTGTCTTCGTTAGCCTCCGGTTCATTGCGCGCAGAAAAAAGAGAGTGGCTCCCATGATAGCAGACTGGCTCATTTTGGCAGCGGCTTTTTGTGCTACAGGTCTCACAGTCTTAGAAATCTATGGTACCATACTCCTTTGCCTTATCTGGATCCGCAGTTCTGACTAATACAAACACGAGTAGGCACTGCAGTGAAAGCTCTTGCTGAACCTTTGCACACCAGTCTCACGAATCAATTGTATGCCTCAGAGAGACTGCAAATGTCCATGAAAGCACGTGATAATTCCATGACCCATTGTGCTGACAGGTAACTAACAGCACTATAGATTGAATTCGCTGCGGTTCAAATAGCAATCCTCGCGCTTGGACTCATTAAGCTCTCAATCTCATTGCTCTACTACCATATTTTCGAGACGCCGGTCTTTCGGCGAGTAATGTTTACTTGGATTGCCATCATTGTCACGTGGACGTTCACATTTTTCATCTTCGGACTGGTAGAATGTGGCTCTCACCTCAAGGCGCTTTTTGGATCACCGCAGTCATTCCTGCAGAGCTGTAGTTCGGCAATTCACATAGGCATGGCATTAAATGGGAGTGATATCGCTACGGACTTTATCACTCTCATTCTACCTATTCCAATGGTCAGGAGCTTACCAAAGATTGTTGAACTATGCCTGACTTATCCATCTCAGATCTGGCGCCTGCAAATGCCGCTACCAAAGAAGATACTACTAGTATGCATGTTCATGATTGGCTCACTGTAAGTAAATTACGGAAATACTGGATTGTCCAACATCCTGAATGACTCAGGTCTGTGGGTGCTGGGATAGGGAAGGCGTGCATCTATATAAGGTCAAGCCTTGGTGAGTCACCTTCGGGCTGTGATTGGACACTCCGCACTGACGGTCATTCGGAATAACGACAGAAGATGCGATTTGTGAGCTGACCATTAACTCCTTATGACCCCTCCCAGCTCTTGTTGACCTCGTTGCCTTTGGCTCTAGTAACTGTTACTGGATTTTCACTCTGGAATCTCCTCGAGGTCCAAGTGGGTATCATCGCTGCATGTGCTCCAGCACTTGCCCCTATTCTCAGCGACCTACTTCCATTATTAGGATCGCTTCGCAGCCGTCTCAGCAGCCAGCGTCGCTCTTACCATACCGAGCACTCCGAAGATGCTCCGCGTCTGTCGTCAAGTGAAGAACTTCAACTTTCACCGTATTGGAAGTATTGGAAGACCGAAGCTAGTGTACAAGCGGGGGTTTCTCGCCCAGGCTCACAGACCACTAACAAGACTTTTACAAAGGCGTTGGATCCCTTTGAAATTCATGTTCGTCAAGAAGTCGACGTTGAGTTGGACTGAAATTTTTCTTTAACATGGACGCTTGTCCAAAGCTGCCCCTTGAAGTATATAAAGCCTTCAGCGGAGTGCAATGATATTTTCACTGGAGAAGGCGTATCATAGTCTCTGGTGCTGTACAGAATCTATTTTCGAGGAAGCAGTCTTATTCAGCTGTTCGCTCCGCAGATAGCTGGAGAGGCCTTTGGGTAGCGCGCGATAGGCTAAGGCGAAGATTGTGGTATCCTGAACCAACAATTCGTACTTGATTTACATCCCGTCACTGACTTTAAGATAGTTCGAGGCTATGGTAATTATGATCCTTTCTTTTCCAGCGCTTGGTTTCCGAAGTGCACTTGTGGGCGTAGGGAGAGACTGACCTGACTGAGGGGTTGCGGCTTGTTCGAAATTGATGGAGCTTTGACTTAGATTTTGTCCAGGTCATTTCGTACGCTTCAGGCAGATTTCATACTTCTCTTCTTTGCTCAAATATGAAGACCTAGAATGGTTGAGCATTATTCCAGGTTAGCCATCTTCCCTTGGCCACGGCATCAATTTTAAGCGGTCGGTCAATGCGTAGACAGTACTTGGCAGTGAGATATAAAGAATGTGAACCATAAAAGCTATTGCTGCTTAAAGGAGAGAATTTGTAAGTTCTCTAATTTGTCAGCATGGATCAGGTACCTAAATACCTACTAGCCAGGTAGTAAATGATCCCAAGCGCGGAACGGATGAATAATTATCCTATGCAAGACTGCCGAGGTGCGGCCCGCTGCTCTCATCATTAACAAATCCTTACACATCCCATTCTAACCCTGAGACGAATATCCAGGTATTTCTAGGACATGCTTTTCTCTTCCTACAATGTTCAAGACACTATAAGTATTACAACTCCTCTTTCTGAGTTATGAGATCTAGCTCTAAAGGAACAAAGCTTGCTTCAATTTTCTTCGCAGTTCTTGTCGCAGTCTTTGCCATCACGCTGGCGTTTCCTTCTCCACTTCGCACTACCTTTCAACGTTTTGCTCCTAAAATCTCTTCCAAATTCTCCGCCTCAATCTCTCGGCCGATGGCTTCCCTCACGAATACTACAGCGAACGGTACTACTAATGGGACTAGCAGTCCCCTCAAGGTTGCTAAGCGCCCTTGGAATGAGCGCGGTCACGCGGACCATGGCTGGCTCTACACTTACCACACCTTCAACTTTGCTTCATACTACTCACCCAATTCATATCACGAATCCTTCGGACCGCTGCGAGTCATCAACGAAGATCGTGTCGAAAAAGGTACGGGTTTCGGCCTCCACTCCCACGCTGAGTTTCTAATCTGGAGCTACATCGTCGATGGCGAGCTCGAGCACCGAGACAGCATGGGCAATCTGGAGACGCTCAAGAGAGGAGATGTACAATTCACAAGTGCGGGCACGGGCATCAGGCATTCGGAGTACAACAGGAATGAGACCAAGGACAACCATTTCTTGCAGATATGGGCGAAGCCGAATGTTCGTGGCTTGACGCCTTCATATTCAACGAGGAACTATCCAGACGAGATGAAGAGAGATACGCTATGTCGGATCATGGAGAGCACGGAGAGGCATGATGGAAAAGAAGGCCAGAGCAGCCCGATACCCTTGCATGCGGATTTGAGTATGGATGCCAGTATCCTGAGCCCTGGAAAGAGCTTGGAGCACAAGATCGTGGAAGAAGGTAAGAGAAAAGTGTTTGCGCATGTTGTAATGAGTGGGAGAAACCAGCCCAGCAGCGGTGGCGCGATACTCAAAATCGGAAATGTGGAGATCGGTGAGGGAGATGGAGCATACATTGAGGGTGCGAAGGGCCCCGGATCTATAACGATTGAGAGCATTGGCAATAAGCCGGCAGAGTTTGTGCTATTCGATATGAATGAATAGGAAAAAGTCGTATAGTATGTAATGTGTTGTACACCATATTCTTGTTTTCGCTCAGCCAAATCTTAACAGACCTGCCGGCGAAGTTACCTTCGCTACTTTCGCTCCAGGACACTAGTGCCGGTCGGCGAAATATCGAAGCCGGTTTTTCCACCTCAGTTCAGTTTTTCGCTACTAACCTCGCACTGTGTTGGGCTCAAGTCGAATTGGGTATTGCTATGAGTACTACCTAGATGGCCGGAGAAACTTTTATTCTGGAGAATTCCGGGACTGGCATTTATCCTTCCGGTTTATCATCGATAAGATCAGCCGCGGGATGGCATTAAGTTCTGATACTGAGGATAAAATTTCCCCGCTTGCCCAGGTTCTGTTGTAGGGTGGTCTATTCTGGCCGTGATTTGGCCATATCTATCCACCAGGGCTTGTTCCAGAGGTGCGGAGGACGCTCAATCTCCCGTGGCCGATCGAAGATGTCAAACCAACCAAGTATATCTTTGACCTCGAAAAGAGACAAAAAGTAGACATTGAAGCCGGTATGGGTTGAGAAGTATAATCCCATGCTATAACTTTTCTTTGGGGAAAGGCTGGCCGAATTGCAGGAGAGGCCTGAGTCTTATTGCGGGCACAAGGCACCGTAAAGTCCAAGTCCATGCAAACCTTGCACTCACATCAACAACAGCTCTGCATCAAAGCTTGTTCGAAACAAGGACTGATTTCTACATACATTAGGCCTCCATGTGCCCGGTGCTAGATAAGGGTTACTCTACCCATAAAGCACCGTTCGCTCGGATACATCATACCAACGTTGTGCTTTTCGGTCCATGCTGGCTGACAGACGAAATGATGAAACACCAAATTTCAATTAAAGGACACCTTACCACATCAAATGAACTGTATGATTATATCAAGGATGGATGGATTGAAGGGGACGTCATTGCAGAGTACCTATGCAGTCTACGTGTGCGGCGCGCTTAGAACATTCTACGGCGCGGTTGCGGCCCGCTTACGGCGCAGATCCAACATCGTCACTGTTTTCAGCCGCGACTCAGCTGTAAGGAGTAGAGTTACTCTGCACGCTACGGAGTAGACCTTCTTACATATAGAGAATTCTACCTAATCTTTTCTACGGTTGATGCCAGCAGCCAACAGGATACCTCCATCTTGACTGCAACGTAGTCAGAATGCACGTCTCCAAAGTCGTACTCGTGGCTGACCGCACATCTGCTGCTGCTCCAAGAGCACAATTCACATAGGCAGGTAGTCAACGGTCACAGGACACGTAGAATGGGACGCCTCTTCTTCCGACATGCGTCCTTTTTTTCCAGAGTCAGAAGATCATGATGCCCTTCTGTGCCGCCAACATCCATTCCTCAAGCACATCATGTCTTACTGCCGCATCGAGTCGGTCTCGCTTTGCAAGCATTCTGGCTGGATACGCAGCTGTAGAGACCGTTCGTCTACTCAGCAAGGTCGGATATAAGTATCTCACCCATCCTTTCCTCCGAATATGCGTTTCCATATCATGTCATCCTTTCACAACCCGCATCATTGATGTCTTAGGTGCTTCTCGTCATCAAAATCTGCCTGGTCTTCATTTATTGTTCATGAAAGAAGCCCGCAGGCCGATGCGCTCTTTCTGCTTTCGTTTATAATGTGGCACTTGCAAAAACATATTCTCGTCGCTTTTGTAACTGCTTCTATCTGTTCGTGTACCTTAATAGCCGATGAATCGCGTACCAACCCCCAAGGGTCCAAGGAAGGTGACGCATTATCCACCTTCTGAATACAAGTACAAGTCTCTGATACTTTTCTACACAGATTACTCAAACCCACCGCTCAATGGATCAAGTATCAAGACGGTAGATCCAGCTGGAGCATACTTGAATTCCTGGACCACTAATGCCATACCTGTGTCTATTCGTCCCTCCACTCTGTCAAAGGTAATCAAATCGAAATCACAGTCTCACATAGATCGTTTTAACACCTCCATTACCCATGGCCGCCCGCCTTTGCAGTCCTCCTCGGGAACAAGACCTGCAAGGAGCAGTTCAGCTGCTCGGTCGATGAGTACTGCTATCAGCCCCGGAGGAAAGCCTCCGGTTTCTGGTTCTCAAAGCTCTACGACTCTAAGCTCTACAACTGGTAAGGTTACCTCGTCTCCCTCGGCAACTCCTACATCATCTAGTCCTGGTGGGCGTAATCCAAAGCGATCTTCAGGAGGCGGCGGAAAGGGTGAAGATGGAGATTCAGGAGGCGACGGAGGAGGAGGAAGCGGAGGGGAAGGCGGCGATCGAGTTAGTTCTCAACCCTCCTCCCAAGACTCATCGGCCTCGGAAAATTCCAAGTCCTCGACGATGTCTGAGAGGGCCTCATTCCCCAAAAGCTCCAGTTGCACTTCTACAACTGCAAGCTCTTGCGAGATCACATTTTCTCTGGCAACGCCTTCGGGAGCAACGGCTGCCTCAACATCAACGATAACAGTATGTTTCGGTTGAGCATTTGACTTTTGCTAAAGCCTGTGCTAATCTACTATAAGGGTACTTGCTCGACCACCTCTGGATGTTCAATTTCGAACTACATGACGACGATAACACTGTCAAGTCATAGTCAAGTACCGACGGTTACTTCTGGAAACCAAATTACATCGTCTCCCAGTGGATCTTCTGCGTCCGCGGAAGCCTCCCGTGAATCCGTCATAATGGGGGCTACCACTGACCAAGAAGCATCTCAGGACTCGGCTGCTGCTTCTCAGATAACGGCAATCCAGAACTCGCAGGCATCCATCGCTTCCTCTGCTTCTGTTTCTTCTGCATCCGCCGAAGCCTCCCGTGAATCCGTCGTAATGGGGGCTACCACTGACCAAGAAGCATCTCAAGATTCGGCTGCTGCTTCCCAGATAACAGCCAATCAGAATTCGCAGGCATCTATCGCTTCATCTGCCTCGAGCCGCGACTCATCAATCTCCGCTGCGGGTTACAGCTACGTAGCTTCACCCACCGCCAGTATCATCGCCCTCTGGGATACGCCCCCCGACACTGGACCGGCAGAATACGAATTTTACGCGGTGCCTTCCACCTGGAATGAGGCCATCTTCGCTGATGCCTGCAACGATGATCTACCATCGGTACCTAGCCAGTGGGCAGTGAACGATCCGAAATTAGGGCGCGTAGACTCCATTCGCCAAGCTGGCCAGGTACCGCAGCGTCAGCCCCCAGGTCTGCTGCAGCTCTCTGATAAGACAACGTACGAAGAGTATGAAATTGGGGCTGGGAAACTTACCTATGCGGATCGGGCTCCTCTTCTTTGCTCCCTGCCCTCTTATTCGGATAACGTGACTTTTGCGCCTAATAACGGGGCTTGCAATGGAGTGCAGGATGTCGCGCAGCTGGTGATCGTCTGCCCGTACGGATCTCCCGGGATATGAAGCGGACGGAATCCATCACACTCAGGTTCTTGAATATTATCAGTGGTCGCGAAGTTGTCATCGTCAACGGCTAAATCGAGATAATTGCTCCGAGCCAATCTATCGTTCCCGAAGCGAATGGCGCAGTTTTTACCCTTACTCCTACCAGCACCGAGGAGTTAATCGTAGGTGGGAAGACGCTGGTCCCAGGTGGTGCAGCGATAACGACAGATGGGGCCATATTCAGTGAGCTGTCGAGCGGAGAAGTTGTTGAGATCAATGCGGAGAAATCAAACACTCCTGGGACGGATGGTGGAGGAGGCATCGGTACCTACATCATCAGTGGAGTTGGGGGCGCTACTGGAACGGGTATCCCTGAGGCGTTTACGGGTGAGGCCAAACCGGCAGAGAGATCGGTTGGATTTTTGAGTGGAATTGTTACGGTATTCGGGACCATAGTCTTAATTCTGTAAACGGGAGGGGAAGGGGAAAAAAGAGAAGGAAAACTTGCGCCGTGTTTGGTCGTGTCTGTGCTGGATCATGTACGATTAATGATACCCAAAATCTTGTCTTTCTTTCAGTTTGGAACAGCAATCGTTTCTGTCCAGAAAACACACCAGAAAACACATTCGAATCCACACAAGCGTCTTGTTGTGATTATTCAGGAAGACGAGATGTGGTTGGCTAGAACGAAACGAGCCAGCCTGCTATTATGGAGGCAATCCCCCAGAAGAAGTAATCGGACACGTCCATATGATTTGGGCAAGCTGTTCCTAAATTCGATTATCTTGGTGATACTCTTGTAAGAACAGACATCTTCGGTGCTAATATCATGACAGAATGTCAAGCGACTACCTTAAAAGTCACAGGCAGTAGTCATGCCTCTCTGTAACTAGTTCTTAAAACCTTGTCTCACCGCTCACTTGAGATTGCCTAGTAACGATAGCAGAGAATCTCTCCCTCTGTCATTATTATGTCCGAAACCGGAGTGTCAGGCGCCAGACCGCCCATTGGGAGGATATCATCCAATGACGCCTCTTCAGCGGAGTCATTCCCAGCTCTTCCACGATATTGCCACATTCGAAGCTCTGGAGAGCGCGTCTGCCAAGTCCACCATAGACGATCCAGCTGCGTATGGTGTAGGAAGAAGACAGGATCTATGTTGTAGTCGATTTAGCCCAAGCGTGAGAAGTGGTCAAAGAAACGCTTACCATACGGCGCGGTGACCTTTTGAAAATCCCCTCCAATACTGCGAGGGATTGCATTGTGCGCACTCTTCTCAAGTTCAATATTGAATGCTTCATATTCGTCGCCGCGTAAAAGTGCCTGAAGAGCCTCAGGTTGTAGCCATGTTCCATGTTCATGGAGCCCGTCACCCTTTTCGAATCCTCGCGATAAACAATGAGGCTGTAGGTCCTGTCCTAAATACTGGACCTCGAGGCCTGCAAAGGGACCGTTGACAACACAATGACCTCTTAGAATCTCTTCACCAACGCCCGGGTCACCGTTGCCTCCGAATCCATGGTCTACGGACCAGACGGGGGCGCTGGGTATGTCCTCCCAATCTAGAGCCCAATCCCAGTACGTGAGGCTCCCTCGAAACCCGCACTCTTCTTTCAATGTTGTCTCATAAGCGTGCAGAAAGTACCTGTGCCATGCGAGGAATGGCGCAGACATGTGTGAATACTCGCCAACACGACTATGAACCCAAGGGAAGTCATTGTATAGAGATGAGTTTGGAAATATCTTGGATGGTTTGGTTCGGAGGCAGTTGACAGAATCCAGATAGTGGTGTTTCTCAGAAAGACTGAGACTTCGCCATTCATGTCGAGTGGTCGCGTTCTTGCACGCCGACATAGCAGACAACCGTGAGCTGGAGGCCGGAATGTTGATGGTAGGATTCACAGGAAGGAAGCATCCTATCGTGAGGCCAACAGTGAACACACATATTCCTAAGGAGAGATTTTTCAATCGAGTATACCACGGGTTTCCGTTACGCCTGTTACGGTTGCGTCGATATTTCTCGACGGCCACCTCACTATCATCATCGATGTCCACGAGTGAATATCCCGAAATCATTTTCTGAGATAACGCCATCTTGATATCAACTGCTCAAAAGGTATACGCGAGCTACTTTAGATGTTGAAGTGAGGAGAAGCATCCACACCCATTGGAATATATTGAAAGATCTGAGGCAAAGGGGATAGTAGGACTAGAAGTTAGGCCTGCGTACCTACCTAGGTAAGTGGTATATACCAGTACCTAGTGAATAAGGAAGGTTCAACCACCGGGCATCCTCGGGATTAGTTTCTTTTGGAAAAGACCACAACAAGAAGCTCAGCCTATCTCCTTCAAGCCTATCTCCTACGTCAGGTGCTTGGAAGTACTAACTCACCGTATATGTGGATCTTCGTCTCTGTACATGGTTAAATACGTCCTGTAGGTAATTGCGTGTAGGACATGTCCGAAGATCAGGAGGTGCACTTCTAAGCTACTTGCGGGTTGAGAGCTAGTCCTAATTCAGTAATGATTTACAGCCTTTCATGTTATCGTCTGTCGGTCGCGTCGCGTCCACGAATGCCCCATCGCCCTTTCGTACCCATGCATCCAAAATAAAGCCGGTTGAAATGCCAGCGTCAGGAACCGACCCGAAAATCTTATGATCATGCTTCTGTGGTGCTCTTTTATTATTATTCCGAAGACCATGCCGGGCACGACAAGCCAGCCTTGATGTAGCACCAGCATCATCCGATATGTATCTGCGGCAGTCTTCCGGCTTCTTTGTTTTCAGCATATATCGCGTCGACGGTACGGTTCTTGTTCGTTACAGCCTGCTGCAGCAATAGTGAGCCTTTTCGGCCTCTCGATGATCTCTTACTATACCAAGTCACACAGCTATCCGAAGCCGGAGTCGGTCTGGGCCAGTCCAAGCTAACCTGACTTTGTCACGAGCTCGCACAGACAAAATGGAAGCAGCGCTATGTACGGCCAATATACATACTCAGTGGTTGATACTCATCTTGTGCAGCGCATTTAAAGATCATAAGACTGTTCGTTTTAATGTCGCAAGCAGAGTTTGAAGGTAGAACTCAATGATTAGGGTAGCTTTCGCAAATACAAAGTACACCGCTCTCTTGAGATCTATCTAAGGAAAGATATTCATTCCGTCAGAAACCAGTCGTCGGCTCGTTTCTCCTTCGACGACGCCGCGGACGAGGCCGCGGAACCCTGACTTACGCTCGGATATTGGTAGATCGGCAACTGGTCCCCCATATCAAGCAAGCCTCCGCCGTTGCAATCCGTGAGAACAAAGACCACCGCTCCGAGCGCGTTTCCGCTGCTGTCTGTCGCAGGCCTCGAATTGCACCAGTTAGGAGTCGTTGCCACCTGTGAATCATCCGTGACGCAGGTGCGTGGTGATGGAGGTTCTCCCCCAGGGGCTCCGGCACCGCCGCCCTGAGCGCCGCCGACTGTCAGAGTGCCACATGAGACAAGATAGTAGGGCACGAAGGTGAAGTAACCGCAGTTACTCGCTGTCTGGTTGGAATTGGGGCTGTGGGTCTCGGTCGTGGTGTACGTTACGCTGGTCGTCCATTCAAAAGACGCGCCAGCGGAGAAGGCACCCGTCAGGTCGTCCGTGGCTGGGTCTGGCGCGTTGCCGATGTTGATGCCGATGTTGAAGCTGAAGCTACTCGAGAAGCCATTGGCCTACATACACAGTCAGTGGCCGTAATGGGATGGAACAACTGCAATGACTTACCTTTGCCGTGGCGAGCGTGCACGAATCGCCTTGCTGACAGCTGCTATCTTCAAATACCACTTCTGGTCCGGGGAACCACGAGTTGCGCACCTCACAATAACTGGTACAGCTCTCGCCTCCGCTGTCCAACGTTAAGCCATCGGTACAGGCCCCGGCACTGTCCATTGTATACTTATGGGGGCAAGTGTAGGTATCTGTTGCCCAGGGCATGTTGAGCGGATCCGGACACGGCGCTGCCATCGTCTGGCGCGCAGCCAATGTCGAGCGTGTGTTTGTTGGGTTGTCTTCGTCGCGCTTCAAGAACTCAAGCATCTGCAGGTGTGTCGCCTTTTCATAGTCAACTCCCGGGAGGGGACTTGCCGCGACAAGGGCGGTGAGAAAGCTGAACGAGAGGTAGAAAGAACGCATCTTCAATGATTGGAAGTAGAAAATGAATGTACCGTCTGGACTTTCTGAGACACGAATCGACGACAATGTATGGGATTTCGATGCTGCTCATTCCCGGCCAACGAGCTTTTTAAATATTGTGAGCCGGCCCAGCCATATTCCGGTCTCCTCGTGGTCAACGCTCTTTGAATTAGCAAAGCAGTGTATCTATTCATGGCTATGAAAGGGGGGTAACAACATGATCGACATATTCAGCCTCATCGACACGGCTTTTAGGATCAAACGGATTCTATGTAACATTGGGCTCCTGTCGAAAGCTTGAAGGCTCTGTGCTTGTTGTGGTGGAGGTAACGGGCGGTTTTGCGGTAAAAATTACTCTGAAAATTTCCCAGATTACTTTACATATCAGCCGCTGGGGGCGGTTGGTGTTTCAGGCGCTTGGGACAAATAGGGCCGCTTCTCGTCCATCGTCAATGAGCACAACCGCGCATGTCTTAGGTATACACGGGCCGAGCCCTGCGTAGATCCTCTTAGGGTAGGACTCCTACTCAGGTCAGGTAGGTATTACACCACCCGGGTGGTCAGAAATCGTGGGTCCACCTAAAGACCAATATAGTATCTACGAATACTCAGAAAACAATAGAAACCTGTCAAAATTCTGGAACCATTTGGCAAATGTTCCATTTGGACTTCAGGAAATATCCTGAGGTGTCTCTTCCATCAACAAAAGGGTATACTGTCGATGCTAAAATTTATCAACTTCACGATCTGGGTGCGGCGGTGCCCGCGCGAGCTGAGCCCACAACTCCTGACAATCCCCATGACGCGATCGAAGACGAAGCACGGTGTTGGAACTAGCGTCACTATCAGGAAAACAAACTCCTAAGACAGGATCCGCAAGGGTGTGCCCTAAATCGAAAGGGGTAAAATACTTCCCGACCATCTCATCGACCACCTAAATGCAACGTCATGATCCCAAGCCAAGCTCGATACTATCCGGAAAGGCGGCAAATGCTTGAGAACCTTTGGGACATTGCTCCTACACTCAAAGCCAGCGCTATAACCTATCTCTCTCAATTTGTCGTTCGTTTTCAAAGCGGTTGCCCTGATTGTATTGTAGCTCGGGAAGGATTGCTCACTCACCGGTCGAAGGTATTGCCTTGGATTGGACAGAAACCCGTTCAGAAACCTACAGTTCAGACAAAATGCTCCATACGAACCTTAACTATTCTTGCTGTGCTCCACCTGCTGGAGTCCTGTCCATAACTCAGGCGATGGAAGCGCTAATTCATGTCGAAGTTCGAACTCCCCTCAAGCACAGAGATCCGACACTCCTTCCCGCCTCCACACCAGCATCGCAGGCCGCATTCCCCCCGACAATCTCATGTCCCGTACTCCGTATTCATCTTAATACGGCCCCGCGCTGACCGGCTGTCCATCCCGGTTCGACACGAGGTTCAAGCTACCCTTGCGCAGGGCCAGCGCACGCGTGCTATTCCAATCACCGGCATCATAGGACTGAAAGCATCATGAGCGGCGTACTTTTTCGCGCTCATGCGCCTCATCTCTGGCCAGCATTTTCTCGTCTACCAGCACGCGTTGCAGAGGCGGAGGCGGGGTCGAGAGGAAAGACTCTTTTAGATTCGAGCAGGAGTTTGTGACAGAGACGAGTGTATCGTATATTATGGCGTGTTTGGACAGATCCCAGTTGCCGGTTACATTGACCGGTGCGATTCAGGTGGTGAAGAACGTATGTGCGTTTCAAGAGTCTAATTTCGGGTGAAGAAGAAAAAAAAAATCTTCTGTTTTTAAATCTGTTTCATGCAACCTGAGGGAGAATACTGTGCTCCGGTGCGCCCTGGCCGCAGGGCGCATAGGCCAAGGAAGAGAAAGCAAACCTTTCGAGTGGAGCTTAGGAGAAATGATCTGTCATGGTGTGACTGTGACTGTGCTTCTTGCAGATTTCGGTCGCCGACTTACGGGTCTGTGGACAAAGCTCTTTGGAGTCAGCTCGAAGATTCGTTCATGTCAAGGTGGTGATGTCGACTGACGCGGGAAAGCTCTGGGCTAATCGTGTCAAGCCTTTGGATGTGTTGCGATGAGAGAGCAGCCAACAAATTTTCGACGAATGTAGAAACAGCAAGTCTACTGGGTTCGAGCACCCGTCATTGTCGGATTTTGAGCCACAAGTCTCAGCTTCGTCAGGATCTGATGTAATGATTTAATCCATGATGGTTTATATTAATCTAAGGAATGACGTATACAGCGATGTTTCAAAACACAAGCCAAAAAAAAAACCAAAAAACAAAGTTCACCGTCTGCTATGCAATTTCACCATCCGCTATGCGACATATTCAAGGAGAATCATATCCACATATCTTCCTCGTAGTGTTGCCCCTATGCACGGATCTCAGCCTCTAGCAGCCTTCAGAGCAGATGAACCCGGAGTTGGGGTCGTTGCAGTCGCTAAGATAGCATTGGTAGTTCGTCCCCCAAAGATCGGTGCATTCATTCTTCCCGGGAGTGCATGAGTCGCCGGGGAGAATGAAGCGCTTCTCGATGCCGCGCTTGACAACAGCGACGTAGCGTTCTTCGTCTTGAGTGGGGACGGCGGCGGCGGCGCTGATGAGGGTAACGAAGAGGGCAATAGCCTTGATGTATTGCATTTTGATTGAGGTAGGTGGGGTTTGGTTCTTGATGGTGGTTATTAAGTAGAAATTAAATGAGATTGGTTGTGAGCGATTGACAGTAGGAAATTGACGGTAGGAAATTGTAGTGATTGAAAGCTTGGTCGATGGTTTTTTAAAGTCCTTTGATACTTACCTTATATATTGAATCTGGTTCTGGGTTCTTCTGCTTGTATTTGCCCGATATTACTCTGTGCTTGCCGTCTCAAGGCGTCGGTGTAATCACCCCGACCCCCTCAAGCGCAAGGCTTGTCTGGAACTAGAAACTTTAGAAAGCAAGCTAAATGCCAAAACTAGAAAAGGGACCCTAAGATAGTATCATGCGCCTGATGCCTTAACTAAAAAGGCTAGAGCTTCGGATGGCTGGGCAAGGCTCATAGGGCCTTAGATGGCTCAGCCGCAGGGAATAGCCGAATTAGATAGCCCGAAGCTGATCCACGTGGTGAATTCTAGAAGGCTTATGCAGCAGACCTCGAGGAGAGATGCACTTCCTGTCTTGAATCCTGATTGGACACGCTGTAGAAGTTTGATGACCCGAAGAGGCCTTCTTTGCGGCTGAGTTTGGTGGGTGAATATGGCTTAAGTGTGCCCGTGCGACCTGCTGCCGCTCCGAGGTTCAGCTTCACCCCAAGAACGTCGACCGCTTTTTTTGGGTGGTGAAAAGCAAAAGGCGACGCCGCTTTCGCTTCCAGAATCATACTGAATTATATTCTGTCAGGTGGCCATCTCTTAGACGATAAAGTTAAGACCACTGGATATAGGCCCTTAATCCTATTAAAATGGCTATATAATCAACATGGTTGTAGAAGAGGCCCATTCATGGGACCGGGCAAGGACTGAATAGACCTAAGCAATGCCTGAGCTTACCCGAGCCTAGCCTGAGCCTGCCTGTGTAGACCTGAGAAGAGGCTGAGCAGCTCAAGCGTGGATTAAGCCAGTGCTGAGCAAGTGGCTTAAATCACTACTTTTAGCCTAGCATACCTAGATCAAATGTATCTACCGCAGCACCATGGTGGTCAAAAGTCTGAGCTCCAGTTGACCCCTGCTATCACCCTAATCTTAGGTGGGATTAGAGCGATAGCGGGGGTCAACTGGAGCTCAGACTTTTGACCACCATGGTGGCAGGTACCCCCAGGCAATGAACGTGGTCGTTTTCATCTTGGAGAACAGCTCATCCAACTCATTCTATGCTAGCAGAACCCGACTTGACCGAATCAGTGCGATATGACCAACGCAGTATCAGATACTCAAGACCGAAGGCATTTATAGCCACAATATTCAGCGGCAACACGAACACTGCCTGTTCCGAAGACTGAAAAGGCAAGAAACTGGCGCGTATAAAAGTTCAAAAAACGAAATTGGGACGGGGTACAGTGAACTTCATGGAAATGTTAAATTAACTTCACTCAACGAAGCGCATATACATTTAGTCATACTACTTAAGCAACCTATTAAAACATTACTGCTTCCTCTCACCGAACTTCCACCACAGCCACCCACACGATAATTCTCATCACAAGCTTACAAAAAGAAAGCGAGGACAGCAACGAAGAGACCGGCAGCGCCAAAGCTAGACAGACGACCGGCGGCGCTGCCTGGATTATAAGGGACAACGGTAGGCGATGGTGTCGCAGGAGTGGTTCCATTGATACCGGTGGAGTTGGTGACCTTCTGGAAGTTGGCGCAGGTGAGGCGAGTCGTGTTGCTGGAGTGAATGACGATCGACTTGTCACCGAAGAACGCCGGGCTGCTGGGGTCGGTCGAGAGGAACGAGTCCGAGTAGTGTGCCAGGAATGGGCTGGCCTGGATCTTGCCATATTTGCCCGCGAGATCGCCAACTTGGCAGCTGGCGAGGTCTGCGGTGTTGCACGGGTAGTACTCGCCGCGGTCTGTGGGGTCGAGGTGGCCCACGGTTGCCGAGCAGTTGCCATCGGCGGGGACGGCGAACTCGTGGATGTGGTAGAGGAAGGGGCCATAGGCCGAGGCGCTGGGGAAGCCAGCGAAGTTGACAACGACGCTGACACCAGAGACACCTGGTTTGGAGGAAATGGTGATTGCTCCAGTTATGGTTGACCCAGTGCCATCGTCAACTGCGAAACTGTGAGATCAAATGCGGAATACCCGGAATTACTTAAACATACAGTTGGCGCTGGGAAGCACAGCCTGGTAAGTTGCAGCTGGGAGGCTTGACTGAGTGGTAGCAGGGCCATTGACTGGCTGAAAGCTGTACCTTGTAAGCAACACGCCTGATCACTGACAAGGTAGAGTCCACTCACCTGGGGTTCGCTGGGCCTTGGTCAATGATGGCACCTTCCTCAGTCTCGACTCCAGTGAAGGGACCAGGAGTTGCTGTTGGCAGGACAGGAAGTACACCGCTCAAGGTTGTACTCAAAGTCTGGGGAGCAGGTGGTGGGAAACCTTCACCGGCGCCCTGCGCCCGGACGATGCCGGCACCGAACGCAGCTAACAAAGCAGTCGCGTACATCTTGGCTATGAACGAGAGACTGTGCGTGTGATAAAAAGTTGAACAGATATGGAACAAAACAATTCTCACAAAGCAAGCAAAGAAGTCATCCCGGCAGAGAGCGCGTACGCATGTTTATAGCTCCCCTGTGGAGAGATGTTGGTTACACGCCAGTGACATCAACATCTTTCAGGGATGGAGGATTGGAAAGACGCTATTGGTACGTTTCGCATCGCTGGAGCGACCGAAAAGCGGCAGACAGCAAAGAAGTCGATTCAGGAGTCAACTTACCGGAAATTAAGCGGCTGGAGCCACGCGGCTCCGAGACTTACAGCAAGATGATTGGTGATTCGGAGCTGCAGGTTCTCAGTTGAGGGGACGGGATCGAGACTATTGTTTGGTGTAAGTTGACCGTCTTGACGACGGATGCCGTTGTTTCCGCCAAGCTTTCAGATCGAAACGGGGCACCGGGGTGACGGCGACGGGTGCCTGACAGCTCCGAGATTAGTGGTTTCGTACTAAGCCAGAAGCAGTCTAATTTGTGGGGTAGCTCGATCGCCAGTTTTATGCAAACCACCCAAATTGTGCGTGCTTAACTCCAGTATAAGGTACCTACCTTAGGTATACGTTCCCTACCAAAACCTTGCCATGTGAATTGATAATTAATAACGAACCGGAAATCGCTGGACGGCCGTACTTAGTCGCGAGCAATAGCCTTGAGATTCCCTAGTTCACCGATGGCAGCACCTGCAGTGTGCTTACTGTCTGGGTTGCATAACTTTAGGTAAAGAAAATTGGAAGCAAGCGTCCACTCCCATGTTCTAGCCTAGCATCAAATACGCTACCACGACTCTTTCATTTCCCGCTCTCGAGTAGCTGCATGCCTTTTACTTGCAGCGGATATGAGCAATCTGTCGCGTCTCCTTCGAACGTACAGGACGCGTACCGTAAAGGCAGCATTGGATGGGAGATTGCTGCGATGGTCATTCCAAGCGCTATGGGTAGTACCCCTCGTCATCTTTGTCAACGACTCACTCTTTGAATTAAACTCCGTCGACGGACGATCTATGTCACCAACACTCTCACCTAACTTCGATGAGACCGGAGCTCGTGACTATCTTACGATCTGGAAACCGGGGGCTATCCGAAACGTGCGACGCGGCGAAATTGTCGCCTTCTGGTCGCCGCACGATCCAGAGAATATGAGCATCAAGAGGGTCATAGCTACGGCAGGCGACACTGTCTACCCGCGAGAAGGCCGTTACACGGAAGAGACTGTCCCATATGGGCATATCTGGGTCGAGGGGGATAATTGGAGAAAGACGAGAGATAGCAACGATTATGGCCCCATCTCGAAATCGCTTATCGCAGGAAAAGCTACCCATGTTGTCTGGCCATGGAGACGGATAGGACCAGTCAGTACGGAGTGGCACCACCCACGGACGCGAGTAGTCCCAGGCCCAGCAGAGATTCCTGCCGAATACCTGGATTGACGTGTCTTGACGGCTCTGCATCCAATGTGACCAAGGTAGTTTCATATATACAATCGACTTATTTCGAGCGTAACACTGACTCCAATTCCTTGCAGACAGCATCAGTAACGGTCTTCGTATCGCTCGAGCCATGAAGATCCTTGGTCCTTATGCCTGCCTCTGTCACATTCTCGATTGCCTTCATCAATCCATCCGCAGCCTCTTCCATACCTAGCCATCTAACCATCTCCGCTGCGCTCCAGAAGGCGCCAACCGGATTCGCGACACCTTTACCGGCAATATCCGGAGCGCTGCCATGGATGGGCTCGAACATACTTGGATTTTGCCTTGTTGGGTCCAGATTGCTCGACGGTGCTATGCCAATACTCCCCGACAATGCAGCAGCAAGATCAGACAGAATGTCCGCATGCAGATTTGTCGCAACAATCGTATCCAGTGACTGCGGTTGCAGAGTCATACGAACGGTCATGGCATCGACTAACATTTTATCCCATTCAACTTCCGGATACTCCTTTGCGATTTCCGCAAAAACTCTATCCCACAGCACCATCCCATGCCTTTGTGCATTGCTCTTCGTTACCATTGTCAACTTCTTTCGTGGCCGCGATTTTGCCGTCTCGAACGCAAATCGCATGATTCTTTCAATGCCAACCCTTGTAAAGATGGAGACTTCGGTTGCGACAGCGTGAGA
The DNA here is from genome assembly GCA_021030935.1 of Astrothelium subdiscretum. Classification (NCBI taxonomy): domain Eukaryota; kingdom Fungi; phylum Ascomycota; class Dothideomycetes; order Trypetheliales; family Trypetheliaceae; genus Astrothelium; species Astrothelium subdiscretum. The sequence goes on from JAGFMW010000200.1 coordinate 188,092, forward strand.
AGAGTGGCCGTGGGTAGTACCGCCGTGACCAGCATATTCGCCTTCGCTGTTTTCACGGATGATAACCCAGTCGAGATCCTTCGGTCCGCATTTCGCAAGAGGAGGAGTGATTCCGCGTAAGATACGCGTCGGACGAACATTGACATACTGGTTAAGAGAATTGCGGATAGGAAGGATAAGGCCCCAGAGAGAGATATGATCAGGGACGTCTAGTCAGAAGGATTAGGATACGACGTAGCGCCTACGGAAGACATCGAAGGAAACCTACTTGGCCAACCCACAGCACCAAAGTAGATGGCGTCGTTCCTCTTTAACTGGTCCATGCCATCCTCAGGCATATACCATCCCCGCTTTACATAGTTCTCACTACTCCAATCGAAATGATTGAACTCGAAAGAAAAGTTGCCATCTATGAAAGCAAGCTTCTGCATAACCTCAATTGCGGCAGATGTAATTTCTGTACCGATGCCATCGCCGGGAATGGAGGCAATCTTGAAGACACGCTTCGAATCATGGATGGTGCTTGGCGACATGTTTGCGGATACTCAAGCAAATGAAATGAGACATAGAAAATGATGAAGGATAGGCCTCTCGACGATCAAGATTTTGACTCTGCCTACGGTACACTAAAATACCTAACACTACCGATTGCGGAGATTTTCTATCCATGATGTACAAACACCGCGCCGTAGCCCCACTATGCATCACTGACGCGGGGCAGGTCTGGCCGAGAAGAGGGGCGGGTGGGATAAGGTACGCAGCATGGACCCTCGAAATGAGGTGAAAATCCGTCTAATGCGCGGTGGCGCAATCGGGAATCGCTTTCTGCCCTGATGTACGGAGGTAAGGCTATTCCCTCCATTTACCTCGATTCTGACACGTCTTACGCGCCGCCTCCGGAAGATAGCTGTCAGGGATTCAGTGGTGGCTGGCCCAATCGGCTCCACCGCCCAAGCTCAACTTCATCCCTCCCTCTCCAATCTCAGTCACAGAATACACTAACATGGCTACGCAAGAAAGACCATACCCAACTGGCGGGACTTTTCTGGATACCTTGACAAGGTCTTTCAAAGATGTTCCTGTCGACGCTAATAATGACAATGCCATTGGCACGACCGAATTTCTTGAAGCCGCAGATTCGCTCACGACTTTATTTGGTAAGGGTTCAGAACGCGGCTCCAACCATGAATTTGGACCGTCACTAACCAAAAGCTGTAGATGTCCTCGGTTCTGTAGCCTTCAAGCCTGTTCAGAGTGATATGCAGGGCAACATCAAGGTAAAGATGCGTATTTAAAACGGATCGATTCAAGCTAACTGTTGCACTAGAAAGTCCGAGACCTGCAAAGTTCTGCTCCCGATCAATGCAAAACACTCCAATCTGCTGTGACATACGAGCTCAAGACTCAAAAGAAGAAGACCGCCTCTGATGGCCTGATGTGGCTGGTTCGGTGCGCCTCTCTCCCACTGTCCATTCAAGTCATGGGCGCCTTCTACCCAATCCTTCCGCCTGTTGCTGAAGACTGACTTCTCTTCTCATCTTCTACAGAGGCCTTGACTTCACTTCTCAAGCTCTCCGGCAAAACCTCACCAACGCCTCCGAAGAACTCTCTACCTCCTTCCGTTCCGCCTACAAGGGAAGCCTTCAACAACACCACAGCCTCCTCATCAAACCCATCTTCAGCGCCGCCATGTCTGCAACGCCCTACCGCAAAGATTTCTACGCTAAGTTGGGCGACCAGGGCGACCAGGAACGGGTGAGAAGGGAATTGAGCGAGTGGGTGGCCGCGTTGGAGAAGCAAGTCGGGATTCTGAAGGCATTTTTGGCGAGGAAGGATGTTCTGGGCAAATGTTGAATTTCTGGTATTCTTGGAGTTGTGATAGGACACAGTGTTAGAGCATACGGCATGGAAGAGTTCATTGTTTGGGGTGCAAGTAATAAGCATCGCCCAATACTACGCTGGAAACCTGCTCTGCTCGTCCATGGAGTATTTAGAGGCTCAGTATCATCCAATCTCACCTTGCGAGAATATGAATCCCAACATAAGGGACGAAGTAGGCGACTGTTCTATTGCATAGGCAGCAAGGACTGATCGTCTTGCTAATCCATGATAAATGTAAGTTTCACGGCTCTCAAAACGAATTCTGAAGGAGCATGTTTTAGAGTTTGGGAGTCTGAAGGTGGATGTGGTGGGGTAAGAGGCTTGACATCCTGTCATATACTCCGTGTAGAAACCCAAAATACGCGCCATTGAGCGTTCGCTTTTTGGTTCAACACATCCAACCCTGGTACCCTGCAACGTCGGCCCGTTTCATCTCTGTTGATCCATCGTCGGCGCGGAAATTCCAAGTCAACCTCAAGCCACGCTCCAATCTGTAGGATTCATCCAAAACCGTCAAGAGACATGCGTAGACTATTTTAGATCCTTTCGGCCGATTGCATGATCTATCCGACGGCTGCCGCTTTAGTCTAAATGCATGGGACTTCATGGGGTGCGACTACCCTGTGGGCCTCATTGCATCGACGATGTCCTTACGTTGAACAGATAACCAGACACGCCAGACAATGGGAAATGGAGACCTACTGCGTCGAACAGCTGTCAAATTATATGCAATCTATTCTCCCAAAGTCCAGAACGAAAAGACAGACTATATTTAAAAAAGCCCTCCTTGACATCGGGCAGTGTAACCGGCGTTCCAGAGTTGTAAAATCTTTTAACGACGACGATTCGTATTGGTGCAGCTGGACCATCGGCCGAAGGGATACGGGATACTTGGATGCGAAGGGCACTTGCCTCCGGATTTGGGTAGCTTGCGACAACCATCAATGGGCCATGCTCCCGCTAAAAAAGGAGATCCCCGATGGCTTCTTTCCGGATTAGCTTCAAGGGAAGGTCTTCCGCCGATGTTAGTGATCTTGAAGCCAGTACCCATGGAATTGACCGAGCTCTGGCTTTTATTATTCCCAGACGTTTGGGAATTGTGATTGTATGGAACTGTGTATGCACGTCTAGACAAGAACTGCGCGTGATGTCAAGCCTCGTTTTCATCCCAGTGATATGGTAAGGATCAAAGCATGTCTAATTCTGCCGAAAAACCACGCTTTCATTTCATTCCCTTCGCACTATCAACCTTTTTCTATAGCATTGTTTCGCACGTCCCACTTGGGGGATAGAAAGCTTCCATTTCGATAAATGTCGGCGAAACCGAACCCTGCATTAGCAAACTGCTTCCGTTGTCGCCTCAAAGACGATATTGATGATGCTCTACCCTCTAAAGAGGCATTTTTCTCCGAGTTTATTACCATCATCGTCGGACCCCAGGAGGAGGAATTCAAAGCTCACAGAGACGTTCTCACTCACTATTCAGGCTATTTCAAGGCCGCGCTGAGAGGCGATGTCTGGATTGAATCCCAGACCAAGTGCATCGAACTCAGCGAAGACGATCCCGAGGTCTTCGCCATCTTCGTGAAATATATATACGAGCAACGTCTTTTCGATCCCCCCAAAGGAGACCCGGGAAGCGAGAAGATACCCATTTCTGCCATGACATTATGTCAAGTCTATGTCTTCGGCCAGATGCGGAACGTGCCAGCCCTCAAGAACGCGGCACTCAATTTCTTGATATTGAAACAGCTTGAAGACACCTTCATTTCCGAGAATACCATCAAATACGTCTACGAAAACACACATGAAGGGAGCGGCCCGCGTAGGTTGCTCACTGACATATTCGCCCATTGCTGCGACTTCAGTTCCGAGGGGTTGCAGGTGGCTCTGAAGGAACAAGACGTCCTTCCATACGAATTTCTTGCGGATATACTCAGCACAGGAGCAACGAACAAGCTAGGTGCCGCCGAGTGGTACAAGCAACTCGATCCCTGCAAGTATCACGACCATGCTGGCATCTGAAAAAGAATAGGCAAACTTTCTTGGTCTCTTTAAGGAGCATTTGGACCTTGGTTATCTTGTCGGGCGTGCATGAGCTTCGCAATGACAAGCTTCAGCCGCTAAATTCTTTTATTAGATGGAGTAATAATGTCTCTGCATTCTCAAGGCCACACACAAAAGGTGGCATGATTCATGGCATCTGATTGGGTGAGCTAGTCAGTTCTCTTAACGTAAATACGTAGCAAATCTCTTACCGAATACATTCATCAGTTCTCTACCCCCCAAAAATCAGTATTAATGCGTGTGACATTAGACCCTACATTTCGAGACTCAAATCGCCCTTGTCTGTCGCTTCTTCCTTGTTGGTTTAGGAATGGACCCTTGGCGGTATCTGCTGGCCCCCAAAACGGTCTGGATCTTGGGATGTGAGGCACAGTGCTGTTGCAATGTACTCCTGTTTTACGGCCATGGGGAGGTCCCAATATACACAATTTCCACCTACCATGAAACTTCTCTACACACCCCTTGACGACAGCAGTATGTGAATTGAAGGGCGTTTTGAAAATATCCCTCACGCCTCCTCTGACAATCCTCATCGTTATCGAAGACTATCGAGAGCATATCAAAATTCAAAAAGTAATCACAACATGGCTTTCTCGTCGCAAGCAGAGCAAGAAATCAGCTGATATGGACAAATAAGTATTGTCTGAACGGATGTCAAAAAAGAGAAAGCAACTTCGGTATACGATTCAGTGAGGTGCCTGCGCAGATGTGTCTGATGCGGGCTTCCATGCAAATTGTCAGGGTAACGTCTCTTCAATCATTCATTGATGGCCATGTTTCGCAGACGCAATCGAATCTGTATCCGCCATAATAACAATCGCGACTCTATCATGTTCTTGCCATCGCTCACATACGACTATGATCTCCCTGGGGTCCAATTAAGTGCTCAGGTAGTCCTCCAGAGAGACCTCATCCTTTGCCTTAATCCAACGACCTCCCATTACTCCAAAACGAACTCGATGAAACCCCAAAAATGCCCCAATGAAGAGTTCCGCGACTTCCCCCGGCCTCCAAATTTGGCCATCAAGTGAAACTTCGGATTCGCGAATAAGACGACCATGAAGCCGATCCAGTCATTGCGAGAGAGATGCCCACGTGCTATAGTCACCCATCATGGCAGTAGCGAGCATCTTTGGGCTTTCCTCAATCCCTTTCTTTGCCTTTACGACCCTGGACCTGTTTCATACTATGTCGTTGGCTACGATATTCCAGTTCGGCTCTGTCTCGTTTCAGACACCATGCAATTATTGTAGAATAGGCCTGTGCAAAAGCCTAAGATTTGGGATGGTGATTATGTATCTTGTTTCGTAACATAGGGATGCAGATGATTCGCTCGCCGGTTATGGAATGGTCGCAATCCAGAACCTGACCCAATTCACTCTACGGTCGGACGAGACAACGCATCTTCTATCGTTAACTTCTATGCTAAGATCATACGCTTTCCAGGAAAGATTTTGTTATCGAGCATTGGTTTCACTGCTATATCAGTTAATGGCAGATTCTTGAAGTTATGCCTGTGAATACCTATGGAGACAGCCGCCAGGGCTGGTTACCAACAGCGCGTATGGGAGCGCGGACCAATCGAAACCCTCTTCCATTTTTCCGCTTAGATTTGCATGATCAATACCGGTAAAACTACTAATTTACGTCACTTCTGAGCTATCCTTGGCAACGAAACTCTTGACCCGGCAGATCTCCTATTCAAATAAAACAAAATTTCGAGACAAATGTTGGTACTTCAATCTCATCGCTCAATGCAAGGTGATAGCGGAAACTCAGTAACCCAAGTTTTTGGAAACATAGATTTGAAAATCCCCTTCAAGAATTCCATGCATGGATGCCACGTGACGATGTTCGTCCTGCAAGCATGTGGCACAGCTGCATGAAACTAACAACTATGAGCAATTGCGACCAGCTCTGTCCATTGGTCGCATTGTATCCTTTACATGAAGCCTACGGCATGAATCCTGGGACGAGTCTCTCCAGGAGGAGGTAGCCATGCCCCGCGGAGGCAGCTACGCTCCCTCACCTCACTCCAGATTGTGCGAGATTTGCCGTGATATCAACTTTGGAAAGTTCTTGTCACAAAATGCTTGGTCTAAGAAACTAGGTACCTGGAGAGAGGTCGAGCAATCTACCAAGTGCCCGTTTTGTAGGCTCGTTGTCTTTGCGCTTGGCGCTAGACCGCCGCACGTACCACAGGCAGCAGATGAGACGATTGAACTACGAAACGCAAACAGCTGGAAGCTTTTCGTTTCGCAATCCGAATACGACGGGCCTCAGAGATCCGAACGGTATTCGAACAAATTGGATCTGAAGGCAATAGCAGATCAAGCCCCTGGTCCTTACACGTATGGCCTTAAAGTTTCCACCAAAAGTGGCAGCTGTCACGGGCTTATTCAACGCATGGTAGCGGATGATGAAGATGAAAGAGACTGGCCTTTCACTTGCCGTCCGGTTGATCCAGGGCTAATCGACATTGACTTGCTCAAATCCTGGCTGGGAAAGTGCGAGCGCCACCACAATCGATCATGTCACGAGACAGCGGTATCTACAACGGACTTGCCCTCCAACCTCCGGGTGATTGACCTGAAAACTAGTTGTATCATATCGGCTCCTGCGAATTGCGCATATTTGGCGATCAGCTATGCGTGGGGTGAGACACTGATGCAGACGGATATGCCCAAAACCCTCAGGAAGCACGTGCAGAGGACACCTGAAGGTAATGATTATATCGAGCTACCTCGAGTGCTGCCTCGTACCATCAGAGATGCAATGAAAGTTGCATTGTCTCTTGATTTCCGTTATATGTGGAATGACGCCCTTTGCATTATTCAAGATGATAACGATGATCAGCAGCGCCAAATCTCCAAGATGGACGCAATCTACAACGCCGCTACTGTGACCATCGCTGCCGGCACAAGTCCGCATGCAGACTGGGGCCTGCCCGGTGTTAGCTTTTCTAGGCCGTATGTCCAGCACGTCGAGAAAGTGAAAGGCTTTCGTCTTGCCGCTTGTTTTCCTTCATACTCCACACTCGACGAATCTACTTTTCTAACATGGAATACACGCGGATGGACATTTCAAGAGAAACTGCTTTCGGGGCGTCTACTTCTGTTCACGGACTACCAAGTCTACTTTAAATGCAAGAACGCCATCTGGCGTGAAGACGTGGTAATGGAGACAAACCGGCTGTCACGGAGTATCAGAAGGCGTTCTAGCCCTTTCGCATGGATAGCAGACCGTCGAAGTTTGGAAGACAACAAAAAGGGTATCGGGTATCAAATACTGGATGGCCTTGCCCTCGGAACTCTCAATATCAACGAGAAGCAGGCCGACCTTGGGTTGTTTCCAAACTATGCCGCGGCTATTATGGCCTATACCCAACGCTCATTGACAGACCCCAACGATGCGCTCAATGCGATCATGGGTGTACTCAGAACGCTGCAAACCGAAGTCGGGCGATACTATGCCGGTCTGCCAGACAAATATTTCCATCAGGCACTGCTTTGGCGAGCGTTACCGGGGACGGCTCCCGCGCAAACTGACACCACTTTTCCAACATGGTCTTGGGCCGGATGGGGATTTCCGCTTGGTTGCTTCTGGGATCTGGAAGACCTACGAAATATCAGAGAAAGTTTGAGTTTTTCGGACGTTTCCGACCTTCGGGGAACTTCATTTCTCAGCAATATTGTGTCCGATGACGATGCGCAGCCGTGCGGAGCCATACGGGTTGTCTCTCAACGATTCAATACGATCGTGGGTTCTACTTCGGGCAACGAAGCGCGTTCTGACATCGCCCGGCCGGAAATTCCTCCCTACATCTTGCAACAGCTTGCCAGGGGAGCAATGCTTCTACAATTCACCACCATCATAGTTAAGCTCCGCATCGGCAAAATCATCCTCGGTAAAGAGATCGCCACACCTCCGCAACTGCATTTGCGCGAGCTTCTGGATCCGAGTGGGCATTGTATCGGCGATATCTGGATATCAAACCATTCTGCAGCGTCACTAGCTGCCAGCTCTATCCCTGCCGATTGTATTACCCTTTCTTGGGGGAAAGGACTGCATCGCAATACAAAAATTGCCTATCGATACGTACCGTTCCGAACGGCCTACAGGCACCATAATTTCACTGCCGAACAACCGGGACCGCCAAACCGCGTAGCCAATGTTCCGGAACGTATGGCAATTCCAAGGTCCAACTGGAGAGTTGCGAATGTCATGATGGTCAATTGGAGCGGAAACATTGCTACTAGGCTGGCGATAGGAAGAGTAGTTGCTACTGCATGGTTGGCCTTCGAACATCGTAAGGAATGGGTGTACTTAGGATAATGTCTCGAAGTCTTTGTCTCACGCGGAGCAAATGTCTATAGTATTGCGCTGGAGAGTGCCAGATCTTTCGACAGACCTGTCGCGAATCTTCAGGAGGAGACAAACCATGTGCCAAAGCGTTCCGACCGGTGTTCAACTCTATGATGTTGAGCTGAGTTTGACCTGGTGAGGGCGCATGGGTTAGCAATGCTGACAAGCTAGAGGATCGTTTCTGTGATGATTGTATCTCAATATATCAGAAAAGATCCAAAGCACTGCAATCATCTGCTGTTAAACCCCCAAATCAGCTGTTACTCCGTTCAGCCTTTGGACTCTACAAGGGACGGTAAAAGAAAGTGCACCTCTTTGTCGGCCTCCCAGACTGTCAGAGTCACTCATGTCCTATCCCGATAACTCCTAGACCACTCGCGCCAATAGAGCAAGCTTCGTAGTACCTCTAGCCTCCAGGAAAGTGAGTACACGAGGTGGGACAAGATACGCATGCCCGGACTCAAGATCGCTGCCATCAACACGTTTATTGGAGCACGTGCTCAGCTAAGGTCCGATCCTCTATACGAGGTCGTTCCATACATTCAGAACAACACTACCGACAATTCCGGCTTGCGGAGGCCCATTGTCTTTCCCTATGAGCACAGTAGACCTCATTTACTTTGCAGGGAGCCGGGAGGAGGACGGGTTGATAATGTCGCTGTGGGCCGTAGCTGACTCTTCGCACTAGGTTGGTAGCAAATCGGCAGCGGGAAATGAGAAGTCTGATTGGGTAGGCCCGAAGCAGTTCTTGGTCGACGTTTCGAACTACGGTGACGGTTGGGTACTTCAGTTCGTGAGAATTACAGCCGCAGAATGGCGTGGGACTGATGTTTTTCCCGCAATCATTTGGATCTTAGGGAGTCTTCGAGTGCTTGAAGAACAACTCTTAATGGGGTGCCTCCCAATCGAATACCAGCGTTCGGCCTCAATATTGGGTTCAGATGCGACCCTTTTCTGGATAACCAAAGATAACATTGGTGTTCCCTAATTTCATCCCGGAATTTTAGTAAATATTGCGATATTTCTTTTTTTTTTCTTTTTTTTCTGGCTGTAATATCAATTTCTCGCTAGACGGCCAAAGATCCACGTGGGATTCCAATGCTTTACCGACCAGCACCCACCCTGAAACCAAAAAACGTCCGTATGTAACGGCAGCAGCAATCATACCTCTATTCATGTAGGCCGACGTCGCAGACTTTCCCAGCCTCCGCTGTCGAGCAAGCGAGAACATTGCTTCGCCACCGACCACTTGAAATCCAGGCGAAGCAAAAGCAACCCTGCATCACTGCATCACTGCATCACTGCATCACTGCATCACTGCATTATGCCGTCAGCATACAGCCTGAAAAATCGCCATAGCTTTTGAAAAGTTGGTCTTCTGGATCGTGAGAATGACGAGACTTACGCAGCTGCATAGCCGAATGACCTGTAAAGTGTGAACACTAAATTGATTGAAGAAGAAGAGGCGCTCGCGTCTTATTACGAGTGGCGTCAAACTATATTGATCGAAAGTCGAGACCCCGGGCTGACCGATAGGCGAGTCCGAATTAATCGGAGAAGGCCGTAGGCAAAGAGTTCCCCCGTCTGTCGTCGAAGATATTCTTAAGCCTGGGAACGTGTTGATGATTCATTCGACTCTTCGAGCATAGAGAGATAGATCTAGTATTGGGTAAATGTAGAATTTAGCTTCGATGATCAGTTGACAAGACTTTGAGAATCCAGTTTTTGGACGATCGTTGAGTGCTCATCTTCGTGTAGCCAATGTCCCATTCGTTGCCCTAAGTTCTAACTCATCAGGTTACTCGTAGAAACTAGATAGCACATCAACTAGGACGAAAGAGCAATAGCAGATAGTCGGTTATCGCTATTGAGAAGATGGCGACAGAGCGGATATTGCTTTTTCGGATATTTAACCCGGAGATGACCGACTGCTTTCAAACGGAGATATCCGAATCTAGAATCAAAGAGAGAAAGTAATTGAAACGAAGACAGATGCGTGGCTAATGCATTTTTTCCCCTTTTTTTTTTTTTTTTCGGACCGTTGCTTCTGAGTCGATCGCTTTTGCCCTAGTGCACTCACAAACAGTTCTTAACACTGCTCGATGCCACTCGATGTCGACAATCACTCAGCCTTGACCCAAGGATTCTCTGCATGGCGTTCTTTCGCGCCGTCAATTTCAGGCATATATGAAATATGACAAATCCAATGCTGCCCTCGGCCCCTCGATAGACTTCTGATCCTGGAAATCATCGAGCATACCTGCAAAAATGCTGATGATGCTATCATTTGTATCCATTGTAGCACGCAAATGCGCGCCGCACTTGCCGCAGAAGCCGCGGAGCGGAGGCGTGCCCGGATCCGTAGTGTTGTCGGGGTAGGTTTTCATAGATGACGAACCGGAGATCAGCGTGAAGTCCCAGGAAGGCCCAGCGGCCGCAGAGACAGAAGCAGGGAAGCGTTTAGGCTCAACTCCGCTGATGGAGCCCACCGAATTTGTTGTAAATGCTTGCTGTCAGAATAGCCGAGCCGAGCGACCTTTCGACAGTTTGAAGTGATGGACCATGGTGTAGATGAGTTCATTCTCGATTTTGTATCGAATGCGGCCAGAGGCATTGTCCTGTTTTGGGATATTCTCATAGCTCGAGGATCCAGGATGGATGGATGGATGTGTGATATTTAGCAAAAACACTCTACAGGACTCTCCAATATGACTGCTACGCCTGGGGCAGCCAGCTTTTGTGGGGCCTCTCATACTATGCAGTGAGGTATTTCCAGGATGGCCTACCTAAGGTCTTTATGTTAGAATTTTGGTCTTGAGATTTCCATTCCAAGCTTGCATTCTGATAAGATTTGAAAGCCTCAATAAATTGCGATCGCAAACGCATTGCATGAATCGTGTAGGATGTTACCAATATTTTACCAATATTTTTCGTATATCGGAATGCTCTCGCTCAAACCCAGCGGCTGCATGCCACCGCATTTCCCTCGGGCGCCTTAAATGCATGTGTATAGGTAATCCCTCAAACGCCTCGCAATCACGATCCTTCCCAATCACACTCTAAAGCCATACCTACGCCAACTGACCCTGACCCCTCCTGTACGCGCCTTCAAAGTCCAACCCCTCCAAGCGCCGCTGGACCCCATCAACCTCCTTCCCCAACTCCTCCAGACTTTGCGCCAGAGCGGCGACCTCGTCGAACTTCCTCCTCTTATTCGCATCCGCTACCATTTCCGAGACAAAGAACTTCTGCTCTTCAAGAACGATGAGTTGCTCACGCAGCTCCTTTTCTTCGGCTTCCAGAGCGGTGAGCTCGACCGAAGATGAGGCCGTCGGTGTACTCGGCATGGATGATGGTGAGTCAACACCAGGAGATGGCCCGGATAAATTGTTGTAGTGAATCGATGCAAGGGCACCATTAGAGCGAGGCTTATTGGCTCTCAAGGGCTGTTTACCTGGAGAAGAGGTAGCGCCGTTGGGCGTGGCGTGCTTGAGTATTTTGGGGAGAGATTTTAGGGGAAGCATGTGCAGATGAAGGAAATTTGATGCTGCTTGATAAACAGCTTTTTGGAGATGCTGTTGAGTAGAAGAAGTGGTGGGGAGGTCACGGACACGGCGAGCGGCTGTATCGTACTGGGTGAAAGAATCCATCAGTCGTTTGCGGACTTTCTGGGCTTCGGTGAGTTGGGCAGGCGTGGGTGGTGTTTCAGGATCTCTGTAAAAAGATTAAGTGTTTGTGCTGATGAAATTGGACATATGCAACATACTGCAAGGCAAGAAGCAGCCTCTGGAACTTTGGCAAGAGCAATCGAATACCGCGCTCGAACTGTTTCAAGTTTTCATAAGACCTTTGGTCAGGCGGCCGGAGCGCAAGTTCGCGAGCAAAGTCACTTTTGCTGAAGACAGTATGTTTGCAATCTTGGCACATTCGTACATCCAGACTTATTTGGGCAGTTCCTGGTTTCTCTGAAAGGTTATCAGTCACTGGTTACCATCAGCGAAGTCGGTGTTGGATATAAGCGTCACTTACGAGCAGCGACATTCAAACCAACTTCTGTCGAGCATCCCGTTATAGGATCTCCACAGACTACGCGGCCACACAACCTGCAGTGGTGCCTTCTGAAGGAGTAATTAGAGAATTCTTGCTGGCAGAATGGACATCTTAGGACATTGGTGTCTTCTTCCCAAGTCACGACCGACTGCTCCAGCTGTCGTTGTTGCTGTGCCTTCGTGCCAGTCAAAGACCAAAGTAGTCCTCCTTGCCCTTGATCAGGAGGTGGATTTGTAAGAAGTTGCGTGAGCTTCGTAAGTCGCTTCTCCAGCCGGCTGACTTCCAGATAGGCCTTATCGACCGTTTTTCTTCGAATCGCCGAAAACTCATTTGTATGATCACGTTCCAGTCCTGTCCCTTGTCAGACCTTCACAGTATTGTGGACACGTCTCTGCACTACCTACCCCGCGTATCATTATATCCCTCTCTAGACTTATAACAGGTCTCACAAACCCGGCACCAGATGCCTCGAACAGGTTCATGCAAGGCAGAGCGGGAAAGCTTCATCTGATACATGGTATGTTCATCACAGAAGAGTTTCCCACATTTCCTGCAATTCACATTGCCATTTGTACCCCCCAACCGTTTGCCACAAGTTGGATCTGAGCAAGCATCATAAGGCCCTGGTCTTTGCCAATGGGCTCGCGTTATAATTTCGTCGGGGTCTTGTCTAGGAGCTGGTTCCGGAGAGGGGCGTGGCTGACCACTGGCTGGAATTGGAGGTGGTGTATATGCCTGCTCATCGTTGGGCTCGAAGACATCCAGTCCCTTGAGTTTTTGATTGAGAACTGCCAGTGGTTGAAATTTCTTTGCCTTCGTGATCTGTGCCTTGAACCATGTCTTGACCTCGTCTTGCTCTACCTCTTCGAGATCACGATGCGTATCGTCTAAATGTCTAGAACGGGGGATCAGAAATGGCTAACGACGGGTTCCTCTCAAGTCGTACCTATTTAGTTGTAATAGTGTCACCTAGAGTCATAAGCTTAGTATATAGAATAATATACAGGCAAGCATTTAAATACCATTTCCTCATTGCATATCGGGCAAACAAGCTTCGAGCTCGCAGCGGCAACCGCCGCCGACTGACCCTCATTCTGCTCCAGCGACACCCTCGAGCTGAGATCCTGCGGTTCTGCCGAGTTCTGCGACGTAGAGACCTGCGAGCTCAGCGACACCGAGCTCTCCGAGGGCGAAACGATGCTGGTGTTGGTAGCGTTCCTCTTGTGCTGCGGCGCCGCAACGGCTGGCGAAAGGGACCTGCCATTCCCCAGAATCCGACCTCCGCCGAGCGACCGTCGAGAGGTCATCTTCTTCGCCGAAGACGAGGCTTGCGGCGCATCTCCTCGAACGTGGGTGGAATGCCTTATAAGAGGTCAGGTGGGGACGGGTTGGCGGAATCTGGGGGTCCCTAGGCTGAAGCGCGGAACCGGAGGAGGGAGGGGGGGGGAGGGGGGTAGTGGCGCAGCGGAGATCCTTTCGGAGATCTTCAAGCTCCAGTTCGCCTCAGCCTCCTCCTTTCTCCCAACACAGCCATGACAAAAAATCCATTCCCTGAGATCCAGGGTGGCGGCTCCCTGATACTTGCATGGCAGGTTCGGAGTAAACGAGTGCTGGTGGTTGGAGGTGGCGAGGTAAGCGTGACGCCTTATCATCCAGTATGATACTTTTGCGAATATTGACATTGACTCGCAGCGTAGGTAGCCGCTGGCCGAATATACAACGTTCTCAATGCAGACGCAAAAGTCACTGTCGTCTCTCCGCGCGATGGGCTCAATGATGAAGTAGCATATCGCGTAGAGCAGAAGCAGGTCGACCATATTGACCGGAAATTCGAACCATTCGACCTCGATGGCGCCGACATGGTTTTAACAGCCGTAGATGACCCAGAGGCCTCCACACAGATATACCAGCTGTGTAAAGAACGTAGAATTCCGGCCAATATCGCAGATGTTCCACCAGAATGCGACTTCTATTTCGGAAGCGTACATCGAGATGGACCTTTGCAAATCATGGTCAGTACAAATGGGAACGGGCCCAAGCTGGCAAATATTGTACGGAGGCAAATAGCATCAAATCTACCGGACAACATCGGTTCTGCTATCCAGAAGGTTGGGATACTACGGCGACGTCTCCGTAAAGTCGCCCCTGACCCCGATGAGGGCCCCAAAAGGATGCAATGGTAGGCCGACTTTGGCGTTCCCTTTGAACGAGCACCCATACTAATCTATATAGGATGTCCAAGGTCTGTGAATCATGGCCGCTGGAAGATTTATGCGATATGAATGACCAAGATATGGAACAGTTGTTAGGCTTCTATCAACCTGGCGGAGTGCCTTCTCTGGATCAACTGAGGCTTCATGAAGAGCCTGGCATTGTTGGATTTGATGGGGCCTTCGGTTGGTGGTAAGGTATATATTTGACGTCCTTGTATAGATAAAATTACGATAGGAAAGTCCATTACGGCGATGCAAGAACTGAAGGGTGGGCCCGGAATGATTCACGACTACTTTCTTCTTCGAAATTATTTGTGCTTGCTAGAATGTGTATTGTAGAAAACGTTCATAATCATGTCCAAAACTTTTGCCATGGGGCAACATTTGGCTCATAAATCACCAAACCCCCTATATCTAACGTTGTTCCGGAAAGGTCATGACACTTTAGGACGACGCGGAGGATACAGATTCACATCAAAATGAATTTATGAGAAAGCAAATCTAGACCGTATCCAACAGTCATATTTCATTGAATCCATTCCGCCCAGGCTCTCTCTGGCGAGAGGCTCTTGGTTCCCACGCCACGCTATGCCAGAACGCTATATTAGGATCCCAAAACCCTTTGCCTTCTGAGCGAATGTAGTGTCATCACACCCGAATGCGCTATGGGCTACAAAAACTCCACTGTATGCTGTGTAAACCGTGACCTCCAACCAAGCTGGGGTGAATAAAACCCAGATTCGGGAGAAATGAAAAATGCTAGTAATGAGCTGTGAGCCCTGTAAACCTTGTTCGCCGACAAGATGCTACAATCCCTTTCTCTGCGCCGAAGCAAAAGCTCAATAAAAGATACTGCTCCATGAAGATGATAATTCAGAAACCCCGGTGCATCGAATCCCCGCTTTCCTACACGGTTTCCTACACCATCTACATCTCATGAACTGAGATGCTCAATCCGACACCTCGTGAATCCTCCCCTGTCTACTCTTGGGCACTTCGTCTTTCAAAAAGATATCTCCGCCTACCCCATCCACCCATCGTTCCCACGCAATCTCATACGCGTCTTCTAGATCTTTGACCCAGCGTTTAGTGTCGAAGAGAGCAGACGACCAGCGAGCTTCGTAGAGTAGCTTCCTCAGTTCAAATAGACGTCCAGTAGCCTTCGGAGGGCTGACCTTCTTTGGAGGTGCCGTCGGAGTAGGCACATGCTGCAGTTTAGCGGCCAGATGTTGTTTGGACGAAGGCGCAGACGCGTTCTGGGAGGAGGTGGGCATGATGCCATCAACTGCAATAGGCGCGGCTGAGGACGAGCCAAGACTGTTCCGCTGATCAAAACTAGGGACACCGGTTGGTGTGGTAGAGCTGGATTTGAAGGGAGCGCCATCTCGTCGTGAGTATTTCATGCCACCCGCCAGTTTAATGGCCATCTCTTCATATTCATCTTCATTGCCGGCAACGAGTTCACCACGTGCTTTCTCGCCTTCTTTACCTTTGGGTAGCGCGCCAATAAGGATACTTGCCGCCATCCTGCTGCACATCTTATATCCGTACCTTGGCAGTGTGAGCAGCGGTGTGCCAGACCAGAGAACATCGGCAGCGGTGGTATGAGCGTTGCATTCGGGTGTGTCCAGGAAGAGATCACAGACTCGAGCGCGTGCGATGTGTGTTGCTTTTGGAGCAACATCAGTGAAAATGATCCGGTCGGCAACCGATTTACCACCCCAGGCAATTGCTGTCTGCTTGAGATGCGACTCGCCAAGATCTGGGAAGCGAAGTAACCATAGAATTGCATTTGGGACCTTGGAGAGGATGCGGAGCCAGGTGCGGAAAGTTGTCGGTTCAATCTAGAATATGGTTAGTACTGTTCACTGGTATGCGTGTCCAAACCAAAAAGACATACCTTGTAAAGTTGATTGAAATTTCCAAGAATGATCGTGTCGTCCGACAAATTCGGGAACAATTCTTTCCGCATGGACCACCGTCTCTCTTGCTCCTCTTCCCAATTCAATTGTCTGCCCTTGGAGTCTGGCGCGCTTTGGCGATGGTCGCAACAGAAGAATGTGTCGCGACAGAAAATGATATTCTCACCATACACCCATCCATCCTCCTCATCTCCGCTATTTCCGTCTTTCGTCTGATCGTCAAGGTCGATATTACCTCGCCAAGGTCGAAGCGTCTCTGACGGTATAGCAGTGCTATCGGCGAGAAGATAGTCACACCACTCAGCGCCGAGCGTGCCAGCAAAGCCCATAAAAGACATTTGGATAGGAGCGGGCCGTGCAGCGAAGACTTCGTTGCGAGCGCCACGCGTATACCCGTTGAGATTAACGAGAATATGGATGCCGTCCTGAACGATTTGCCTGACGAGGTTTTCAGCGGACCAGCTGCTGGCATCATAAAAGACGGGCGCTTCCCGTTCAATTTGCTGACGATGGACGGATTTGTCGCTCTGGGTTGTAGCGTAACAATACGCTTTGACACGAGTGGGTTTGTGCAGACCGAAGACGGATTGCATGAGATGAGCCAAAGGGTGGTTGTTAAAGTCCGACGAGACGTAGCCAACCTTGAGGTAGGGATCCGGAGGGGATGGTGGGTGGTAGACTATCGATGGCAACCACGGTGATCTCAGCGTCGAACAAGATATCCTAAGTCCGTTCCTCTGCGAGATCAGCCGGATTTGCTTGGCAGACATGGGACAGGTGAAGGTGTGGAACGGTAAGACCGTAGGTGCCGTGGGTACGGTTAGCATCGCTGGGAGCTGCGGTCTGGAATAGACTTCCACAGGAAGCTCTTTCTTCTGAACAAACTTGTCAATATACCACTGTCGCGAAATCATCCGCGTTGCTCGCTCCACGAGTCGAACAATCCGGACACCTTCCCATTTCTTCCCAGACCATGCCAGTAAAGTGGTGCGAAGCATAAGTTCATGCTCTTGAGCAAACCTCGCCAAACCGTAGCACATGGGGAGTTGGCTAATCATATCCTCCATGACGCCACTGTCGAGAACGCCCTTGCCCCAGTCTTCACCTTCTCGAAGTTGCTTTTCGACGATATCCACAACACGCTTGAGCCAACCTGAGCTGACGGTTCCGGTGGCTCGACCATCATATAACATGCCTTTGGGATCGACGTGCCATTTGTCGCGCATGCCGCCATCTTCCGCAACACCACCTCGACCGATCCAGCCACAGACAGAATTGAGAGCATTGGCCAAGCCGCAAACTGCTTCAGCAAAGTCGGGGCTGGCATCGACGGCTCGCCGGTAGTAGGTGATGGCCTCTGCAATATGACCTTGATCCTTCACTGCATTGGCTAGATTCGCGAGGGCAATGTCAAAGGTCGGATCGCAGTTCACAGCCTGCTCGTACATCTTGATAGCCGCCATGAGCTGTCCGATGTCTTTGAGGAGGCTTCCGAGATTGGTGTATAGATGTGCATGACGCTTGTCCAGATTGAGCCCATAATTATAATACGCCAGAGCAAGAGCGATACCGCTGCCAGGAACTATCCCAGGCACATTCTGGAGGTGATTGTTGGCATGTGCTGCCAGGGCGGCTGGCGATACCGGAGCAGACTGTTGAACGCTTGCAAGCAGAATCCCTACGTTATTTGCCGTTGACGGACTGGGCTGTAAGGCTAACGATAGATAATACAAAGCAAGAATCTCTTGAACCCTTGAAGCAGCTCGGGGTCCACCTGCAGAAGGAGAGTTGGTATTCATGCCATCTTGGAAGATCTTTGCCAGAGACAGAAGCGAGTTGCTGGTTGTCGCAATTGCTGCTTTCCGTGCCATTCCATTGTGAATATTTGGAGAGACATATTTCAGTCCTAGTAGCTCTCCATTATGAGGGAAACAAAGTCGGGCAGTCTGTAGGGCTTTATCCGGTGGTAGTAAGATTGGATCGGTAGCAGAGAGGTGGGTCAGACCACCCGGAAAGTTCGTCAGATGATCTCGGGCCACGACACTGAGGATATGTCTGACAAGGCCTGCGATATCGTTGAATCGTCGACCGGCACCAATGAGGACAGCATTCTCAAAAGCCTTGGCAGCTCCGGCATTATCACCGAGAGCATAGAGCATATTGCCCTTAGCATGAATAAGAGCGAGCATCCGACCGTTCTCAGCTCCTGGGATTGCATAGCCACTCGAGCCAAAGCCTGGTTCATTCGCTCCCGGAAGGTCGCGGGAAGTCGTGAATGGGGGCTCGCCGTCCACGTCGAAGTCAAAGTAGTACTTGTCTGATATCTCGGAGATGCAAGGGGATCTACTCGCGGTGCTGGAAACCTCGCTTTGTCGATCTGATGGCTTGAGACCCTCTCCTGCTTTGGTGTAGCGCAAGGATGATTCGACAAAGTCAATGAGTTCGACAGCTTCTTTGGCACGCTGTTCTCCGCACAGCAGGCCGACAAAATGTTCGACAGCCTCGAAATAGCTGGGTCGCAGACGAATCACTTTGAGCCAGGTCTGCTCGGCTTCTTGTTTTCTATTCATGCAGAGCAAGGTAGCTGCGAGATTTGATAATGCTTCAACGTGTCTGGACAAGTTAGCTTGCGGCTTTGAGAACAAGAATAGGAAGGAAGCTCACTTTGGGTCTTGGTCGAGGATTTGCGTGTATAAGTTGAAGGCTTGTTGATGGTGACCAAGACCATACGCTAAGCAGCCAGCGAGCAACATGCCAGGGATCCACTTCCAATTGCTCTCCTGGCAGAGTTCTGAAACTTTGTCAAGAGCTGCGACTGCGTTGGCATCTGGCATCTGTGGATTCCCGTACGGAGATACCGGCCCACCGTATCCACTCTGTAACGCATGTGCGATAGATAAGCCCGAAGAACGTCTGAGAGTTCTGTACTTTTCCAAAGGCTGAAATGAATTCTGAAACGAGGGCGATCCAATTTCCGGGGGTGCTTGATATGAATGTCGCCGAACGTTCGCGGTATGCGGATCGTGGGTATCGTTTGACGTCCAGCCTGTGGATCTCGATTGATAAAGCCCAGGAATAGGGCCGGCACTATCTGTTCCTTGGCTCGAACGCCCTTGAGCTTGTTCAATTTGTCGATCAGATATCTGTGATGCAGAGATCGATCTTTCGTACTTCTGTCGGTTCAAAGTTGGTGTAGACTCTTGTGAAGGATGTCGAGGTGGTCTCGGAAAGATGTTCGGGCGTGCTGGGGGATGGGAACCATTACCATGCTTGCTATGCTGATTGGCCTTTCTAGTGTGATGAATATACGCGATAAGCTCCTTGTAAACGTGTTGGGCCCGAGAAAATATTTCGTCCCGGTACTGAGCTTTGGCTGCTAATGAATCAACCTCCAAAGTCGAGAACTGGGCCTGTGGGTCATGCAACCCAGGATTCGGCTGTCCTGTAAGGCCGACCGATACTGGAATGTTATGTTGAAAACCATTTGGCGTCGCAAGATAGTCACTCGGCGGCTGCGAATGGAGCTTGGCATATAGCTGCGGGTGAAATTGGGTCTGATTACCGTACCCCTGAGGGCCGGTGGCAAAATTTGGATCCAGCTGCGATAAAGATTGGTTGAGAGCTGCTGGATCGAAAGGAGTAAACGGGGTCTGTGCCTGGTTTCCATTAAACATTCTCGAATGACTACCGAGGCCAGGAGCAATGCCAGAGGAGTCCCAAGATCCAATGAGGGGCGGAATTGGACCTCTTTCTGTTTGACCTGACCAATCCGAGCGTGTCTGGGGATAATAACGAGGATCGCGAAGTGGCGCAGGACGATACGGTACATACGTCCCGTTGGGCCAGTAGGGCCCAAAAGGCCCTTGATCATTGGAGACCGTGGGGCTTGATGGTGTTTGTGGGGAGGGTTGCATGGCGCTCGGGATGAATTGAGCAGATTGCTGGTAAAAATTCGGAGGATAATGCGTTGGTATCTGGTTAAGCATGGAATCGATTTGGGATTGTTGAAATTGTTGATTGACCCATTTCGGGTTTAGAGAACTAGAATTCGAATTCGTGATCGTGTCAGGCGGAAAATTGGGTATGTTTTGTTGTTGGTTTACCCATGAACCGGAACCATGTGGCCTGCTGCCATGAGGTCCTGCAGGAGATCTAAGCGGAAGCGTCTGCTCCATGCCGTTGAAGGCACCAGGCATGGGACTACCAAGGTCTCCAGCGGAGGAAGATGGCAAAAGGATATGCTTTGAAGCATGCCTGTCGTCCTGTCCAGACAAACTTCCATCATAAGCGCCATTGAGGATTCCGCCTGGTGTTTTCCGGCGCAACTGATCCTCGGAATCCTTGGGGATATCTCTTGCGTTCTCGGGCGCAGGTTCTCCGGTAGGCCTTCTCTGAATAGGTAATGCATATTGCTGGGTGACCTGTGGTGGGAATCTTTGCTGTCCATTCGTTAGAACACTGTTCTGGGAGGAAGCTCGAGCTTGACCAAGATTTAGTGGTCGGTGAAGGGGAGTCAATTGTGTTCGGCTTCCACCTAGCATGTGTGGCTGCGTGCCCACGGGCCGATGGTAGTAAGGTAGAGCAGTCATGATGAGCCGTGGGCCCGGGGCTGCCGATGAAAGGCTTGAAGACAGGACTCAAGCACGACAGATAATGACGAGGATGCGAGCGTGGGTGCGACCTGCAAAGTCCCTGGCGCCCTCATCGATTTGGGAGCGTCCCAATGCCTTTGCGTAATCTTGTCCTCCCAACCCCTCGTGACATTTCGTGGTGTTTGAGCCGCCCTTTGAGTGTTGTTGCGTGGCACAGGAAATTGCGAAACCTGCCAATATGCTGTGATTCCTGACTCTTTTGGCGTGGGTATTGCGGGAAAGCCTAGCGGGTCCGGCACACGCAGGAGTGATTATCCAGATAAATGGTGGGTGAGGTCGGTCGCGCAACAGCAGGAATGGGAGGTAGGTCTGGTGTAAAGGCTGCGAGCTTCAAGATGAGCGGTTGCGGTGATTTCTCGTCGAATATGCAAGGGGAACACAGCGATGTCAACCAATACGGCCACGAGCCACTTCCGGCTAGTCTGCAGCGGATCACGATATCTCAACGCTGCCGCTGACCGTGTCCCGCCAGCCAAAAGTTGTCCACACCTGCCCCGGCTCAGCAGAAAATTGGTTGTTTCCAGGATCGTCTCTCGTCGTGTGAGGCAGAGAATCTGTCGGCATCCGACGGCTGGGGGGTTACAAAGGTGCGGAAGGAGCAGGACGAGTGTCGCGAGGCCTAATGCGGCGCAGAAGCCACGGACGGCTGGGGTACGTCCGCTGTGGTGAGCAAAGCGTGCTGGGGCAGCTGCGAGTGCTCCGACACAGCAAGCAGCCGGCGGCTATGTAATGGTGGAGGGGTCGCTGCAATGATGAAACAACAGCTGGGTACGTATCGCAGCAGCCAGCAGGGCCAGGACAGAAGCTTTTAGAAAAAATCGACGACGACGCCCGGCCCTATGCTGCTGCCGTGAAACGCCACGGCGTAGAACTGGCGACAGAGGGATGCAGGCTGGGATGATATGCCCTGCAGCTAGTCGATCGGCGATGCTGATTCTTGCTGTTTCCAGCTGCTGAGAGGCGCCCCGAGGTGCGGTGGACCAGGTGGACCCGTGGCAATCCGTCAGCCCGTTGAATCCCTCCCCCGAACCGGTTCAGAGCCTATCTGCCTCCGGCGCGCAATGTAGAGGACGCAAAGAAGCAATGCGCAGTCCAGCCTGCACCGTCTAAATTCGGGCGCGGCCGTGCTGCATACACTGTGCTGCCGCCCCGCTGCGTGCGTCTATCTTGACAGTGTTGGGTGTTGGTGTGTCTGCTAGCAGCCGAAAAGCGTCGATCTTGGCGCATGAATCCTACAGCGTTTACTCGGTCCATGCTGCACATCACTCGTAACGTGAAATCAACTTCCCGCTGATCCCTGGGCAAAATGCCTCATGTTTGGCCTCTATACGAGATGAAGGTGAGGAAGAATCTGCAAGGCGGCCCACCTGCCGTGCCTATCGAGGCGGAATTGTGGTTCATGCTGTGATGAGGGCGTCCTGGATGCATCTTGGCGGTAGGCAGATTCATTCCATTACTGGTCCAACGTTGTGTGGCGTTTTGACGGCGGCAGCGGCTCCATCCATCTGGTGCCGGATTGCATGGGTCTACCCGTTGGAGGGCTGACCATTGCAGAAGGCCTTTTTTCGGTGCGTGACGCGTTTATTTTTACCTGTCTGCGTTGTGTGCGTAGGTGGACTGCTTATTATGAGAGTAGGAGTTTAGAGGTAAGCGTCAAGAATGTCAGAAATCTCCTAAATAAGAGGCGACGTCTACAAGGCCTATCTGAATTATCTAATGTATCGTTGGATTCAACAGCATCCTGACTTAGACAAGAGTTACCTAGGAACAAGAAGGTTTGTTCCGTGGATGAAACCAAAGCTCGGACTGTCCCGTTCTCAAACTCTGTACGAACTTTTCGTTCACGAATTCATCACCATCGCAACCTTAGAGATTCCACGGCTCTCTCCTGTTGCTCTTGTATTTGCTGACTATTTTACACTATCTGGCGTAGTCGAAATTCTCATGTGAACGAAGCTTCGTCTCATCGGCGTTTTCCAAGTCACTGAAAATCACCGTTGACGCTAAAGGCTCACACATGCCTCTTTGAGAAGATGACAATGATCGCAGGGCGGCCTCTATGCTGTCATTGGAGCTGATACACGGAGGTTGTATTTGGTATGACTCTACGATTCTTAATGGAAGAGTCTGGAACCATCCTGTCTAGCCACGCCAGCTTGAGTACTTTTGGCAGTAATTGACGATCATCTGTGCGATGTGTGGGGTGGGGGGCAAAAAAAGAAACTCGAAAAAAGACTTCATTAGCTTCCGCTTTCACAGTGCCGATCCGTGTTGCTCAGTATAAGGTACTGGTGGTCGAAGCTTAATCGCATTAGACGCATCAGAGGTATTATTAATAATCATGCAAGCCACTTGCGGTACCGAATACAGGAGCACAAAGTAACTCAGCTACGTAGAGAGGCACCAATACACCGCTGGCCATGCTGTGATAGTATGACAAAATTTCACTCCTTTGAATATACCCAACACAATCATCGGATCGAAATGCTCTCTACTCGTCTTCAACCTCCTCAACCCTTGCATTCATATTTCGCAGCTGCGCTTGGACGCTATTCCCTACCTCTGCACCACTCGCCTTCCCCTCTCCCTCCACTGCTTTGCCCGCAGTCGCTTCTTGCTTTGCCTCTTGTACAGCATTCGCGTCCCCATTCTCTGGAGCCCGACCTTCCCTTCTTGCTTTTCTCTCCTGACGCTTTGCTTTCCTCTGGGCCTTAGCCTTCTGCTTATCCTCTGGCGTCTCCTGCCACGCCCAGGTAGGCTTGAAGCTGTCGAAAAACCCCACATCCTCGAACAGATTCGGGAAGAGCCAGAGCCCTGGAGGCGTCGTGAACATGGTGATGATGAACAGGATGAGTCGAACGATGGCAAGCCCAAAGAAAGCACCGAGAATCCCGAGACAGCCAATAGAAATGTACCAAACACCAAGGCGTAAATAGTATGGCCAGAGGGGAAACATGACGACTGCCATGATCGCCACGAGTGCGCCGGCCGCCATAAGGTATTGCTTCCACTGTGAACCCTCATAAAGCCAGATATAGTGGCTCATATCCTCGGTGTCTTGCTGCTGTTCAACCTTCACCGTCCAGAGGCCCTTCACACGCTTCTTTTTGCCATGATCGTGACCTTCGTCGGAATCTATTTTCGAGACACGAAGAGCGAGGAGAGACAGCGGGAGAAGCTTGAACGTGTTCTCAGCGGAGGGACGGTCGTTGACCTCCGGAAGCAAAGGGTTCTTTGCACGCGCTTTTGCGTAGGCGGGCGATTGGAGGGCACGGAGCGCGCGCTTGACTATGGTCGCAATATGTAAGCTAAAATCTAGAGGCAAAGAGGTCGTATCTGTATCTAACCTTTGAACATATCTTTGCGCTTCTCTTGAAAGAGACATGTCCTGGTCTTGAGTGGTTGACTGCGGAGGAACTTTGCAACAGCCAGGGCTTCTGGTTTTGGAGGTCCTGGCTGTAGAGGCTGTTGTTGCATTTGGCGCTGTTGAGGTGGACCTTGTTGCTGCTGTTGAGAGCCACCTTGGCCTTGCTGCTGTCGCTGTTGTTGCATCATGGCTTGCTGACGGGCAGCTTGCGCTTTCATTTGTTCCACATATTGCTGAAACCTATGCAGCGTACATCAGTCTCCAATATCCAAGGATCTCATGTCGCAAGAAACCCCTACGTGAGACCTTGTTTGGCAGCCTCCGCCGCGATCTGCTGCTGGATCGCCTGGATCTGCTGCGGCGTAGGCTGTTGGCCCGGCTGTAGCTGGATCGGCTGCGGTGCAGCCATCGTCAATGTCGAGGGGCAAATGCAAGAACGAAAGAATCTTTGAAAGTCGGGATTGGTGGTGAAAGGATCGAACGCGAAACGTGAACGATCGTTTAATTCGGCCACCTAAGCGCAATGCAAGACTACCTGGAAGTGACGTCCTAAGCAGAGGCCCAATCGGCGTTTCGTTTGGCCGGCCTCAAGCAAAAAAAAGATAAACTTTACTCTGCAGATTTGTCCCTCTCCACTTGCCTCTCTCACGACCACCTACCAATGCGCTTCCACAGCCACCTCTCCCCAAGCAGGAGCTATTGCTGGTTGCTCCGAAAAGACGTCAGTTTCTAGCAACGCTCTGTTAACCCCATTCAAGACACACTTTGAATTTGCGCGCATCGCTGTATTCATTTTTCAATGCCAAATTTTTGCTCTCCGACGTTGCTGCGCCGTGGGTTCGTATTTTCCTTCTTTTTGCATTGAGTAGAGTCCTTCGAAGACGGTAAAGAGTTGCGCAGTGGATGAGCTCAGTTCGCGCTCTGTCTCGTTGCGAGCATGCCTGGTAGGCAAGTCATATTTGGGGTAAAGTTCTCAATCAATTTCTCTAGCCATCGAAGTCGTACTCAGCTCTGAAAACTCGTCAATGCGTCTAGTATAGATGCCTCGTTGATATGCTCGATACCTCTCCTCTGAAAGTCCTTTGCCAACACTCTGCCCTTTACCCCTTTCCTTCGCGGATAGGATACCCATGGTATTTGGCTATTTTTGGTGCAAAGAAGATTAAATTGGTCAACTACTCACCGCGGCATCCTGTTCCTTTTGGCGTGGGTGCGGCGGTCCATCCTTTTTGGCCCACATGCTAAATTACAATTATGGCTGTCTTTGAAATACCCGTAGTTTTGTGGGTTTAAGCGTTTTTCTAAAGCTGTAAGGCTATGTAATATACTGCAAAGCAGACCATTACCGTGGGCAGATGAACAGAGAAACATCTGAAAACATTCAATGCGTGTCATCGGTGCTTTGCCTTGCCGTATAATACATGATAACCAGTATACATCCTCTACATCCGCGCTTGATTTTGCAAATGATATCTACAGAACAAGAAACTCAAAACTTACGGCAGCATCCCCAAGTCCTCACTTGACGCGCTCCTTCACTACTCAAAGCCTCCTCATAACTGCTTCTGCATACTCTGCCGTCTTCGCCTTTCCACCTAGATCGCCCGTAATGGTCTTGCCCTCTGCCAGTACATCAAAAATTGCCTGCTGTATTCTTTGTGCGTGCTCGGTCAGACCCATGTGTTGCAACATCATAATGCTACTTAGCAACAACGCCGTCGGATTCGCAAGGCCCTTACCCGCAATGTCCGGCGCAGAACCATGTACGGCCTCGAAAATGGAGCACTCGTCTCCAATGTTCCCTGACGGCGTAAGACCCAAACCACCAATCAGGCCCGCGCACATATCCGAAAGAATGTCGCCGTATAAGTTTGGCATGACAAGAACTTTGTCGTTATACGGCGTAGGATCGGTCACAATCCGTAGGCATGTGTTATCCAGGAGCTCCGAATCGAAATCCACACCAGGGAAATCCTTGGCCACCTCCCGTGCGAGACTCAAGAATAGTCCGTCACTCATCTTCATGATGGTCGCCTTGTGTACGGCTCGCACCTTGGGCTTCCCGACGTCTGTCGCATACTGGAAGGCGTAGCGGAGAACGCGCTCGCATGCCTCTTTGGTGATGAGCTTGATAGACTGCACGACCCCGTCCACGACCACGTGTTCGATGCCAGAATACTCGCCTTCTGTATTTTCACGGATCAGGACTGTGTCGACGTTGTCGTAGGGCGTCTTGTAGCCCGCGATGGATTTACAGGGCCGGACGTTGGCGAAGAGATTGAAGGTGCGGCGAAGAGTAAGATTGAGGGAGACGTGGCCTTTGCCGACGGGAGTCTGAAGAGCAATTTGGGATTAGCATGAAAAGCTTGGAGGGGGGGTATGGGACTGCCTACGGCCAGGGGTCCTTTAAGCGCAACAAAGTTTCGTCGCACGCTCTCAATAGCCTCATCTGGTATCGCAGTTTTGCCGTCTTTCAAAATGGGAGTCACGTCGACGGATTCCCATTTGATGGGCACCTTCCAAAATCAGCATCCGTTATCGAAGCCATTGTTTTAACAGATGTAGAACCTTTGCAGCAGCGAAGATATCTTTGACGGATTGGGAGATCTCAGGTCCGATACCGTCACCGTCGATCAAACTGACTGTATAGTTACCCTGAGATTTCCTTGCGTTAGCATATCCGTTCAATAGAGACGGCAGTGCTGGTTTTAAAATATTTCCATGGGGGTTTTAGCAGGAGTGCCCTTACATCGGCGCCTTTCGTGCCGGGAAATTTGGCGACCTTTTCTTCTGTTGGTATTGCATAAGCTCGTCGTTGACTCTGCTGGTTGATATGAAGTCAGCTACTCTGTTCTCTGGCACAGATCAATGTCTGAAAGCTTGCCTGTGGTGCTGCTGGTAGCCATCTATGCGGAGCGCGAGCTTGTCGAAGGCATTGGCGGGCCGGCGCCGCAATGGAGCGGCTAGCCAGCATAGCGAGAGAAGCGGAAGATTTGAGGGAACCAAGAAGGAGCCTCGTAATGTTCAATTGGCGGTCGAGGGGGCTTGTGGCTCTGGTGGGGTGTTGATGTTGTTGTGGCTTTGATAGCGAAGAGCAACTTTTGCTCCCGTAGCCGGGATAAGCGATCGGCAAGCTGCAGCATAACTGGGATAATTTAATCGCCAGCAAGCCATCCTTGCTGCCCTGTCATCAATGCTGTCTCAGACACGACTGCATCTTTCCACTTATACCTTCTAGAACAACGAAATGGATGTGTGATTCTTGTATCGAGCTACTAGTCGGGACACCATGGCAGAAACAGAGCGCATTCTCCTCAACCATTACAAACTCCCTTCACTTTTTCCGGCAGAATGGCCCGCCGAGAAAGACGAAAGCGATGCCTCATCCGACGAAGAACGGAAGTCAAAGCCTTTGCCTCGAGTACCTTCGACCAAATTGAAAAGTACCAAGAGCAAGCGCATGTCAAGGTCCCGGTTTTCTGTCCTCGAACGTAGCACAACAAGAGGCGGAAACGTCCCAGGCTCGCAAAAGACGAGAGACGGCCATGAGAATATCGTGCAAAAGGATGAGGCGGATCCTCTCGGTATGACCGCAAGTGTAGTCAACACACTAAGAAGAAGAGGATTGCCGGTAGAAGACGACGCAGAGTACAGTACGAGACATCACTGCAAAGCTATTTTGTTATCGAAAGCCTAATGCTTGTTAGGAAATCGCTTCCTTCTATCCTCGACTACCTTTTCGCCGGCCCTGTACTTATCCAAAGTACACAACGAGGCCTCCACGGACCAGTTGCTCCAGGGCCTTGACTTTTTGTCGAAATCAATCGAGAAGAAGTCTGCGTCGCTGAAGGTTCTTGTCGAGTCTAACTTCCAGCGGTTCATCAAGGCGAAAGCGACAATCGACAACGTTTACAATGAGATGCGAAACCAAGGAACAAATCCCGAGGTAGAGAAGCGAAGTCGACCGCATTCAAGGCATGCCAGTAGTTCTAGTTGGAAACATTCCAGAAACCCAAGCGGCCTATTCAGTCCCAACAGCAAAGCGCAAATTGATGACAAGAAGAAGAATGCACTCCTAAAAGAGAGCGAATACGGTGTCCAAGGGATTAAGACGCCACTTACAGACGTTTCTATCAAAGCAGAGGAAGTATGGGGCCCTGCCCTTGGTGGACGGGAAAGAGAGGAGAGTTTGAAGGGGATTCTTTCTACTTTAGAAAGACACCGAGGACTATTTGAAGTAGGAGGGGCTATTCGGGATGCAATCAAACGAAAAGATTATGACACCTTGGTGGAGGAATACAACCGTGCTCGACGCTATGCAGACGATGCAAGAGACGCCGCCAATCGTGCAAACTACAACAATACAGAATTGACGGACTCCGAAGTCCATCAAATTCTAGTAACTGCGAGAATGTGGGCAGATGTGGAAGAGCATGTCGGTGAATTTAAGAGAGACACTAGAAAACGCCTTACAGACGTAGGCTCTGGCAAGCAAATGGGCGCTGATGACAGCAAGCCAGAAGAATACCTTGAGCTGATAGGTGTGCTTCTGCAAATTGGAGTGGAAGAGAATCCCATAACTCTCTGGCTCCAAAGCCGCTCTGAGAATCTAAAGAGCAAGCTCGCTCGTACCGCAGAGTTTTCCAAGGTTCAAATCGAAGTTCTTCGACGGCGTCTTGCTAACAATGATAAGCCTAGCCTCAACAATGCTGCTACCTACTTACGCTCAGCTACTGGTCGTGAGCGTCAGAATAATGTAAATATGGATTCGCCAAAAATCATCGAATTCTGGGACTTTGTCAACAGCTCAATGAACGCTCTCCTGGCATCTCAGAACGGCGTTCTGGGCGAGGTTGTCGAGTACTGGGATATTGCGCAATCTTTTATCAACGGCTCGGCTCAGCGACGGCTTCCTGTCGGTATTGACAAACGTAGCAGAGAGCATCTTGACTTATCCGCCGATAGCGTTGAGGATGTACAGAACCGAACTGTTGATCTCATCAACATCCTGCGCGAGAACATTTTCATCTTTTTTGCTGATCCGCCTATTGACGACCTATCGGCCATCCTTTCCCCTGTACCGGAGACACCAATTACACCAAAATCAGCAACACTGAGTCCATTGGATAAGACCAAATTCAACTTTGATCCCGCCAACCCGCCGCCACCATCTCCGTCGAGAGGTGCGGCATGGGAAAAGTATGCATTCTGGCCACCATATGCAAACTCCTTAAGTGGTGTCCATTATTTATCAAAGATTCTAATTCTGGTTGGGACCGCTTGCGGAGATATGGCATCGCTTAGTGTGATCAAGCGCGACCCACAGCATGTTGAGATGCTTAAGAGTCTTGTTGGCGCAGTTCGCGAGCGATGTGTGCAGGCGATGTGTGCCGCTTGGGAGGCTGATGCTGAAAATGCCAAGGGCTTGGAGGATTGGGTCAGGAGCTCTGAGCGGAATGATCTGACGACCATGCCCGAAAGATTTGTTGCATTCGAAAGGGAAGTCGTCTCGGGCATGCAGCGAATGTGTTACCTCCAAGAAGCACGAGGAAGCAAGAAGGAAGGTGCCGAAGTTGACGTCCTTGTACCCCCGCCCCAGAAGTTAGTGCAGACTGTGCGAAGTCAGTTTGTCAAAAGTCTCTATAAAGCACTGAGCGGAATGGTCGAAAATGCTGAGAGGAGAAGAAAGACTGATGATGGCATTGCTGAGGATGATGCAGAGGGACTTATCGCTCCTGCGCGAAGTGGACAAACAGAATTCAGTGCGTCTGCAACAATCGATGCCAATAGCAAGGTGAGTTCTTTTCTCTGTGTCCGCCCATTTCCGAAACCTAATTGTTACCTAGAACGTCCGCAAGCTCCTCACTCTTAGCAACCTTCAACATCTACGTAAAGATCTCATTGCCTACCTCCTCTCGCATTTCGAAACATCGTTCTCGGTCAAACTTACTGACGAATCGAAAACCATTCGTGACGTTGTCTCCCAGATCGACGCCCGCCTCTTCCAATCCTATACACGCCCACTCGTTGAGCGTCTGGCCATTCTCATCAGAGCAGGAGTCTCAGACCCCTCTTGGATTCCGCGCGTGCGCCGTCCCGAAGATGCTCGCCCTTACATCTACAACGTGCTCCTCGCTCTCGTCGGCGTGCAGAGCGAAGTCAGCATCACTGCTGTGGCCGTCCCGGATCACATCTTAACCAAGCATATCCTGTCGTATCTCCTCGAACAGGTATGCCTTGCGCTCATGGAAGCCTTCAAGACGCGTTCGACCGTGAATACTGGCTCCAAATATACACTACCCATGTTGATGCAGGCGACCCTGGATCTGGAGTTTCTTTCCCAGACGCTCAACGTTTATACGACCGAGAAGGTCAGTGCAGTTCAGGGACAGATTTACAAGGAGCTGGATGAACGGGCGGATGTAGAGGCGAAGGAAAGCCTGACGAGGGAGTTACCGGAGATGAGGAAGAGTTTGAAGAATTTGAGGGAGAGGACGAGGGGAGAGTTGTAAGTTGACTTACTCCTGATACACCGATTTGGAGAAGATGGTGCTAATGTGAGCATAGTGCTTGCTTCAAGAGGCAGAGGGGGCGGAAAGAGACTACCGAGCGCCCGCCCTCACGCAGTTAAGTGAAAGGTTGCCCCAGTTTCCGAGTGTCTCATATCAGTGGGGATAGCCTTCATAATTTTGGCCTTTGGATGCGGTTCTCTCGCCTATTTTAGCGATCTCGGAAATCTTTGCTTTACGTTTCAAAGCCCATACGTTTTGTGGAGTCAGCAAGTAGATCAACAAGGTCAACCTGTATCCTTCACTTCCAAGTCATAGTCAGCTTGGAGATTATTTCTTGCGAGGGATTTTTTTTCCCTCCTTCCTTTTACCTGTCACGTTGGTTCGTCTATCTTGAGCTAATTGCGAAAGAGCCTCAACGACTAGCAAAGTCAGTTCAATTGATTCAATTATCCTAAGGTCAGTAGAGTATTTCACTCGAGTATGTCAGATACGAATCTTATAATCTACCCTTTCAAGGTTTCGCTTGCTTTTACAGGACGATCTAGTCTCTCAAGGCTATCCTCAAAGCTATTGCCCCCCCAGACTCCACCATTCTTCATCCTCATCGCAAATCTTAGCCTGCAGCCATCTCACATGCCCAATCCCCCATGCCTCTTCCGGGACGTCATCCTGCGCATGGCAGACGGCTGATGACCGTAAGAAGCCCAGCAGATGATGGTCATGATTGTATGCATTGATATGCCGAGAGTCATTAGCATGATCGACCTCCAGGCTGAGAGCAAAAGCCTCCACATATCCAGTCCCTTTAGGGGCTGATGATCCCCTGCAGCATTCGAGAAGGAATGAGTTCGCCCATCTGACTACGTCAATGCAGGTGTCGCTCAGGGCGAATGATTTGGTAGTTCTGATGAAACGATCTGCGCCGTCCGATGTAGCCGGGGAAAGAACCTGATGGAAATCGAAGTGGATGACAACGTTGCCCGGTGGAGGGCCGCGGATCGTGAGATTGGAGCGTCCACGTATAGAGGTACGGGAAGCCCCCCAACCAATCAATATAAATTCGTCCTGGAACCCATCGAAGCGTGAAACTCTGATCTTGGCATTTCTTAGCTTTGCACTCCATAAGGAACCTTTCGCTGATTGGGGGTTTCTAGCGCCAGCCTTCAACACAAATCCTTCGATCCCAGGTGATACTACCGGGCCTGTCATTGTGGAGTTCTGAGAATACTTTTTGAGCTCAGCGATGCTTCTTGTGCGATGCTCGTTGGGGACGCGACGTGGCCGTTCAACGACTGGCTTTGCTTCGAAGTGCGTGTACAAAACAGATCCACTGGCCCGAATAGCACCAGTGTACACTCCATTATCCCATAGTGCCGGTGAAATCTTAGGGCCGCAATCCTCACGGTTCAAGTGGAAGTGCAAATCATAGGCGTCTGCGCTTTTGCCGGAAGCCATGTGACCGAGAGCGCTGAGGTCCTGGGTTTCGGTTAATGATCGTGTCGCGGAAGAGTGGAAATTTCCATGCTGTGACGTACTGAGAATTTAAGGATTTTCTGGATGGGGACAGCAACTCCGCGTCCAGCGAGTCCCAATTCGCGAATTTCGATGAGTTGAGTCGCAAATGAAGACGCCATGATAACGAGAGGACAATGATAACCTTTGTAGGGCCACAACTGCCCAGGAAATTATTGCAAGAGGCTTTGGCAGCTGAAGTGTCGAGTAAGAGTTATTGTAAGTTGGCTCAGTCATGGTGGTTGCATCCTAATGGTGCAGTGATAGTGAATGAGACGCGTACTGGACGCGTCCTAGATTCAACATACTGCGGGACTACGCGGAGTCCCACCTTGCGCTTTTGGGATAATCACGATCATAAGCACGATAAGGTAAAGCAAGATGAATTCGAGAAATGGTTTTAGTAAGTAGGGTTCTCGGTAGACTTTCCCTTGCTCGTCTTGTAGCTAATTGACAATAGTACAACAGGTATCGACCAGATTCACCCATTCTCTTTCCCACTCTTCACTTCAGGTGAAATGGGCAACAATCAAAGTCGACATGTCTTGTGAATGTCGTTACTGCACTTTGCACATTGTTCATCGCGAGACTGTACGGCGTCTACAAGTGGATCATTGTGCTGCATCATATTGAGTTGAAAGCAAAGACTCTAACTAAAAGTTCCTGAGGCGTCACCGGTGGCAGAGGTTCCAGAGACTCCAGGGGATGGAGAGACTGTTGTCAATGCTAAGAATCGGAGCGCGTATGTATCGGCAAGCATTGGGTCTAAACAATTACAGTTCCAAGACAGTGCGAATTGGACTTAATTACGGTCAGTCAATGTACGGTCTGCAAGCTACCTGAAGATCAGAAGAGATTGTCAGACGCATTCTCCTCCAGCACGCTGTTCTGACGTTCTACAAGCTATTCACAGGCATTAAATGCGGCGTTATCATCGCGTGCTGGATTTATCCAAGTGCTTCCTGACCGCGCATGGTCTATGCAACCCCAAGAGCATCCATGAACTCGTTCATCTGTGTGATTGTCTCATCAGGTGCCTCCTCGATAATGAAGTGACCTCTTTGCCCACCGATTCCTTGAACTGTCATATTCGTACCGTTGCTCACCCATCGCGACCAGACTTCCGTCACATTGAAGCCCGACAACGTCTCAAGGTTGTAAATAGAGTACAGAACATGTAGCGGCATGCTGATCTTCCTTCCAGCTACTTGATCGGCGACCTGTGCGTCGTAGTCGATAGTCGCTCCAGCCTGGTAATCGTACACGCTCGCATTGGTAACTGATAGCTGATTAAAGAAGTTGGCATATATATCCCAAGCATTGTCTGCTTTGAATAGATCCGTAGCGAACGAGTTGTTGCCAGAACCGAACTCGAAAATCCTCTTGACCCAATTTCCTCCACCATACGCCATGATGACGTCCGTTGCGAAATCGCCGCGAGGCAGCAGAGACCAGTGAAAGTATCCAACTGCATTCAGAGGGTTCTGGAACGATTTGTACTCCTCCACCAAAGGGACTATATCCGCTAGGAAGGCGCCCAAGCCCTTGACTTGGGGAAAGTCGGCAATGGAAACTGCAAGTCGTTGCATCGTCCGAGCTCCTCGATCGTGTCCAGCAAGTATGATCGAGACTCCGTCGCCGTAGATTGCAGTCAAGGCATCTACAATGGCGCTTGCAGCGATGAGCTTGTCAGTTCCATTCTGACATGGAGTCGAGAGGCCATAACCTGGTTGCTATTTGCAAGGCAGAGCTTCAGAGACATAAGTCAGGTTGATCATGTTGACTGGTACTCACGTCGACAACAAATAGAGGAACTCTTTCGGACAAGGTCCCCGTTACCCGACGCCAAATATAGCTCGACTCTGGATAACCATGGGTCAGGAGTGTGATCGGCTTCTGGGGACTACCTGTCATTGATCCAAAGACAAAAGGTTCTGTGTAGTGAACAGACATATTTGCGCCACATCCAACAGGTATGAAGCCATGTGTAAGATATTCGGAGTTGCCATTGAGCCCGGCGAGTCGATAAAAGGCAAGTGTACGATTGAAAGGTGCATTATTTTGAGGTTCAGACACATTGGCAATGTTAAGAGTCTCGTAAGCTTTGGACGGTGCGAAGAATATGACGGAAAATGCGAAGATGGGGAGGAATGGGGCCATTGCTCAGATATTAAATGTTTTAATGTAGCTAGCCAGAAACAGAGATGCTTTTGAGTAACGCGGTGACTCTTCGACCTATTTACGATATTTCTATTGCAGAGTATCATGCTTTATGGGAGACAAATTCTGTGGTATTGATGACGTTAGAATCATCAAGCTACCTGATGGAGTTCAGCCGGCCGGATAACACGGACTAGACAGGTACTATCTGTACCCACCTACATCATGCTTTGGCTTACCAAGAGAATTTCCAAGGATAGTCACAGCTTGAGGGCTTGAGGGCTTTGGCACTACCAAGTGCCGATACCGACCATGGCGTAGAAGTACGAGGTGTCTAGCAAAGACTTTACCTAGATAGACAATTCTGACCAATTGAATGAAGATTCGACGCAGCTAGCCGCTCATGCTGTAAGTTACTTTGAGTGTCAAGGCATGCTCGAGAGCTAGAAAGCGGATTGGAAGGAGCTAGGTCCTCAACGCGATCTCCAGGCACCTCTTGAGCAGATTGAGATTACCACCTATCTAAATTGGTCGATAATTCATTCTCATTGATGATTAAAAGTCTCAATCTAGTGCGGGCTATACGATGTTCGATTTGCACTACCTTTACGCCAAGTAGTCTTCATTTGTCCTCTTTGCAATATTGTTAAATAATGGTTTCGCACTGAACCACCCGCTCATCGGAGACCCAAGCGAAGAATGGGATCTAAGCGGGGATCAATCGGTAAAAAGATACTTGAGTGCCCAGAAGGCTTGGGGGGATTTACCATTTGGCTTCATCCTCGCCGACCCCCTTAATTTGGACTCCAGTGGAAACATTTGCTGCCATTGCCAGTAGTTGGGTGTAATACAGCTTCTCAAGGCTAAGATACCAGAAGACGGTCGTTTCGACAGTGTCAGAGGCTGTAAGCAGCCCATGATTCTGCGGGATGATTGCCTTCTTCCCGATGGCGTCTACAATGTGTATGCTTTCATCTCCCTCGAGAACTATGCCTTCAGATTTTCTGTAGAGCGCGAGATCCTGCGTGGTTCTAATTTCATGTGCCTCGTATTTGCGTCGACAGACGTTCTTACGCTTGACTTGCATTGTAGAAGGCACAGGCGTCCTGCGACATTATCGGCAAGTGAATTTCCACTGTTGCGAATGTCCGACCATGAATTGAATGAGTATGCGCAGCGCAAATTATATCAAGCCTGGCGGCACGTATGGCTGCGTATACCTTGACCGCCGCGCGATTAACCAGGCGAAACTGGCCTGCGTCCACGACTTTGCCCTCATGGTCGAGTCGAACCAGGTCAGACCCTCTGATTTGGTGGAAAGAAACTCCGAAGGAGCTGATCCAGAGGGTCTTTGGATCCACTGGATCTCTAAGAGTGATGTGTCCGGCCACGCCCTCGTCGAATCCCTTTGGCCCAAAGATGCTGAAGGCGGCGGCCAGTCTGCCTTTTAGATACTTTCGTTCCACATGTTTATCTTCGAATCCGAGCGGCTAGGGAAAACCGTAGCCTCCTTCCGAAAGTTTGTCATGGAAGGGCTGATGTTCAGCAGGACCTGCTCGTGTTGCATGTCCTGCGACGTCGTGTATTCTAGACGTTGAGTAAAAGAATGCTGCCGCAAAGCCATTGCCCAGTCGGAATGCTTCTATTGTCAATAGGCGGTAAATAAAATTGGCCAGAGGATTGCCAGCCCCTCTTCAACCAGCTTTGCCATGATTTCAGAGCATTATGAAAGTTGACTATCGGCTTCATCTCCAATCGTTGCGATGTGGTCGCCGACTTCCGAATGGAGCTGTTCCGGCCGGCGCTTTCACGAATGGAGCAACGTTCAGATGAGTAACGAAGGTGCCTTAGACCGTCGACCAAACGGTCCGCAGCCACTTTCTGATTGCGAGCGGCACACCGCCTTAGAGTGGTCCGCTTTCGTCACGGATTCGGCGAGCGCGCCAACAGGACCAGAAAGACCGAGTGTCTTGGCGTGAAGAAGTGTACGCAGCTAGTCTACATCATTCGGAAGATGCCCGGAATCGGCCCATGCGTTTATTCTATTCTACAATCCAGAAGCACTCATCCCGCTACTTGAGGCTTTTTTGATATGGAAAAGCTGAGATCTCACACAGCTTTTGCCATGCTAAGATGCCCGTCACTCGAGGGAGAATCGTGAACACTTGCAGAAATTGCCGTGAGAAGAAGGCGAGGTGTGACAAGGTCTGTGTGATCCTTTGAAAGAGCGCCAATGCGGCCAGTCCTGATCATGGCCAGAGACGACCTGCCTGCGGTAGATGTCGGAGCAGTGGAATAGCAGTAAGCTTCTTTGGCTCAGGGAAATTCCTCATGCGCTCAGAGGCCAACAGTGTAGCTATGAGACATCCGAAGGCGTTCCACCAATCACCTTCGTCGGTGCGCAGCATTACTGGGTATTTTCACATCGCTCTCGACTCATCAATGGACAGATGAGACCCATGCAACAGCCGCCGTAAACGGTTCAGAAATTGGATCTGATACTGTTACCATCTCGGGCGAACATTTCAAGGCTATTGAATCCCGGGTGCAACACCTTACACAGCTGGTCCAATCGATGCGTGAGTTCTCATTCAGAAACTTTTGTGCCTTCTGTCTTACTCTAGCAGAGACAGAGCCGGTGTCAAACCTGCACGAGAAAGCTGAGCCATTGCGTTGTGGGTAGTAAAAACGCGAGACTCAGTCGAAAGCGTCTTCACTGACCGTCTGGAAGCATCGCACAGTGGCCTTGCGCATTCCTCCTCACTACCGCTACAAGATCCAGGATATCTCTTACAACCGTCTCCTCGTCATGAGAGATACATTGACAAACATCATTGGGCATACATGTGCAAAGAGGTACTACCTCCCCTTCTCCTTCAGCATTTGTACGCTCACCCTTTTAGGCGGAAGAGCTTGACACATTGCTGAGCAATCAAAACAAACTTGTCGAACTTTCTTTACTTAATCATTCCCCTCCTGCTTCAGTGGGACGGTCTCGGACAACGCATCCCCAGACCCAAAGTTTTGGAGCCGATACCACAGATATCTTTCCTCAAGAAGTGTTTCGCATGACTCCTGCCATTACCCCGGTCATGGACGATGAACAAGTCTTTAGTATGAGATCTCTGTCCCTATCACCTATCCGGACTTCCGATCGAGATAACCGGCGTCGTGCCCCGGAACCTCTATCTGACGTCCAGAGTTCAGTACCAACAAGAAAGCAATGTGACATATTATTGAAGTCCTACATAGAAAATTACCACCCGCTTGTTCCACTCATTCATACGTCTTCGTTCGTGGAACAGTACAATGACTGCTGGATGAAGCAGAATTTGGCAGACGACAAGTCTTTCCTCGCTCTCATGCTTGCGATCTGCTTTGCCGGCGCCATAACATGCCCCAAAGAGACTCTTATTCGCTCCTTCGCATTAGAGAGCAAGGAAGATATTGCAGCGGGGCTTCGACACACCGCACACAAAGCTTTGCGTGCGTCTGGATTTCCTTCTACGCCAGTCCTTGCAACGTTGACCGCGTATATCATCTGCCAGGCAACATGTATGAGAGGTGAGTTCGCAATGACTAAGCAATTGAAAGCCGTGCTGATGATTTTGTAGAAGAGGAACCTTTGTCTTGCGTGTAAGGTTGCCTTCATTATCATCTTGATTGGTCTCGCCTGACTGTCAGCAGTGCTTTTGTTGGCCTTGCCCTTAGAGTTGCACAGTCGTTAGGACTGCACAAAGAGCCATCGTATTTCCGATCTTTGAGCTTCACCAATCGAGAGACACGGCGCAGGGTATGGTGGCATATCGTGCACATTGATGTCCTGGTTGCCACCGCTTCCGGCTTGCCACCACTCGTGGACGCCACTTCTTGGGACGTTCGACCACTGAGCGAGCTGAAAGATGAGTACATTGGGACAATCGAGGGCTTTTCATACGAAGAAGGACTTTCAGAAGGCTTGCGGCCATTAGCACAAACGGACCAACCCGATTCTTCAATAACGGAATCGCTGGTCTCAGCTGGGGGCATTTTGGTTGAAGGGAAACTTCGAACATCTTGTAAGCACTTCTGTAATCTCATGAGAGCTTACGCTGACACTTTTGGAAGCGGTAGTGAGACAGTTTCTTGCAGAGTTGTGTCACAATAATCCACCATCGCAAATGGCGGCCGTTAAACTACGCTTGTTGTTAAAAGATCTTAGTCAGAATTTACGATCGCGCATAGAAAGGATTAAAATAGCATCTACCACACACGAAAGCGACATGGAACACTACTCAGGGCGGTCTTATGCCGCTAGATTGCATTGTTGGGCACGATTGCTGCTCTCAACCTTCGCAGACGGACTATGGAGTAAGGATCTGTCACTGTGGGTTGGAGTCTACTAATGATTAACAGCATTCGTCTGTCATCCACTTCTTCGTCGTCACTTGACCGATGTGTGGCCGAATATTTTTGATGAGTCCGAGGCAATGCTCCATCTTGTCCTGCTCGACAATTGACCATGCACAGGGTGTTGCTACATTGTCGATTGATGCTTTTCAAAGTTGCATATCTTGCATGCAACCCCGACTTCGACGTCTTTTCTTGGAGTTGGCCCGGGTGAGCGAAAGCCCTCCCCGAAACAGGTTTGGGCTTCGCTGACCTCGAAAAGTAATCACCAGCCTCTCCACGCTATGGCAGTGATACTTCACTCTCTTACAGATTGCCCTGATGGACCAGAATACAGAGAATCACAAGATGCCATAGAAATGATCTTTGCACTTCGAGATCCCTCTCATGGTCTTGTCGCAGGGACAGAGTATCCTCGAATGAAACGGCCTCTTGTTGGAGGCGGTTCAGAAGCGTGGAGTCATCTTGCGCGTCTCCGTACAAAGGCGTGGAGGGCTGCGGGGCTTGATCCTGATGTCTTCTGGAGTCGACAAGAAGCTGTGGAGTTCTGTATGAGCATGTTTTCCGTTTCCTCCACTGAGCCACAAGCCGGAGAGCCCAGCCTGCGCCCAGTAAATCGAGAAGATGCTCATCTGGGCCAACCCGAAATCATGATTGACACGCAGGATGTCATGACTTCATTCGACAACTATGATTTTGGCATTCTTTGGTAATTGCAGATATGGACTCCTCTGAAGCGTCCTGGCCTAGCTTCATTCAAGCTTGGCATGGTCGGCTACAGGGGCATTCTGCACGCGCGTTCTGTGCCGCAGGAGTGGCGACCTAGCTCGCAAGGCAAACATTGCAACCCGACACTGTTTGATCTCATGTATCCAAGCCCATACTCAGGGGCTTCCTATCTCGGAAGACCACGAAAGAGATGCCTACACCATTTAAGGACGGCGTGTGCGCTGGTTGGGATATAAATATGTGGAAACTTTCTGAAAGTCTCGTTTTGATACACCTCTGCTCAGCACTATACCATCCAACATACTCTTGACCGAACTTGATCATGAAGCCATCAGTTGCCCTCTCCGCCCTCGTCGGTATGGCTCTTGGAGCACCAGTCATCAAAAGTATCAACACCGACCATGATTCCATGAAATCCAGCCAAGGCTTACCTTTTTATAGCAACCGATGAAGCCCCGACTCCCTTTAACAAGGGCTCACTTCAAGGTATCACTGTCGATTATGATGCGAAGGAGAAGCTCAAAGAACGTGACGAAACGCCATTCGACAAGGGTTCACTTGTCGGTATTACCAGCGGCTATGACGATGCTGAAAAGCGGGATGTAACTCCCTTTGACCAGGGTTCACTGGCTGGTATTACCAATGGATATGACGAGGTTGAGAAGCCCGAGGTCACTCAATCCGACAGAAAGTCGCTTGCTGGAGTCAGCCCTGGGTACGATGAAGTTGACTAGAACTTGTGTGCGATGCTAGGAACTCAAATCATGTCGAATGTAAACAGCAATATTATCGCGCAAGCAGAAAACTTAGAGCTCATGTCGGAAACGGTTTCGCAAGAGTTTAAATCCCCTCCTACATTCACTCTTTAATCTCGTTCTCTGGGATCCAGAAATTGTTATTGTGACCGGTGATTGACTTCTCGGCGCGCGCTTGACTATGTGCCGCAGAGATCAAACGTCCGATTTTTTTCTTTCGCTACGACGAACTTTCAGGGCTGCAACAGCACACCACAACTTCAAAAAAAAATAAAACTAGCTCAAACTTCCAGGATGGGCTGAACGACACATTTGCCTGCCTTTTTGATTGTTCTTATACCATATGAGCCTCAGGTGGATGGCGGACATTCTCAGTAGAGATCTCATGGTGATCATCGCGAGTCAAGAATGTCCCATGATTCTTGCCAAGCTCAAGACCGCTCTCCCCCGTGTTAGTATATCCAGTCGTATGATCTCTTCCTAAGGCAGGCGGCATGTCCTCCAAGCTCAATGAACTGTCGTGTCCTCTCCTAGTTCTATGCAATGTGCCATCTCTAATCATTCTTGTTGGTGCTAAACCGATGTCCAGGTACGCACCATCCTTGGATATCTTTCTCTTTATGCCGAAGAAGTGGCGATAGGTAGGTATGCATGCAACAATGACAGCGAGGTCGCCTTCTAATATTGAGTAGAGGAAGGAATCTGCAAAAGCCCCACCTCCGTATGATTTGACTGTCCGCAAAATGTCCATAGCTACTGTGACGAATGCTACACAGAAGACAACTCCGAGACCAAACTTTTGGAAAAGCCGCGTTTGAAGCTTTCTTAACATGAACAAAGGTAGTACCATGATTATGTTGTATAAGTCCTGTTCGTACCTTAGGATTGAGATCATGCAACTCACTGACAAGATCTGTGACAACTTGTGTGACACAGATATATATTAGAGTCTTTCTTGGATAGGACAGATTAGAGTCACATGCGACTATACAATGATAAAGGCCTTTTTATATACTACTTTTCTTGAAGCAATCAGAATTGAATATTTTGGTACTCAATGAATTGAAAAGAAATACCATTGGTGGATATTAACCAAAAAAAAGATCCGTGTTCCCGTCTGCTCCGTGCCCTCGCACCCCCGCATCGGTTTGGGCATTGACGATGCACGGGTGAGGCGGATTCAATCCTGGTCTATAATGTGAGACAGTCGCCAGAAACGGGGTTCTTTTTCTTATTAATCATATTCAGAGTAGATAT
Source organism: Astrothelium subdiscretum (assembly GCA_021030935.1). NCBI lineage: Eukaryota > Fungi > Ascomycota > Dothideomycetes > Trypetheliales > Trypetheliaceae > Astrothelium > Astrothelium subdiscretum. The sequence goes on from JAGFMW010000200.1 coordinate 229,923, forward strand.
GCTGCTCAGCGGAGCGTGTATTTCTTGTTATAACAGAATTTCTATCAAAGGACAAGAAATTTGCGCATAAATCGGCCAATCTAATCCACAATCGTCAAGGCGATAAGACTTGCTTAAGCATAAGGTCCTTTGCAGATGTGAGACCTATCCCACTGGGAATAGAGCCTGCATCATTCACTCGGTGAAGACAGTAGCAAGCCTTGCCCTTCCCCTTTCAAAGCCTCTTCAAATCTGTTAGCAATGGAGCACAAGTTTCGCGATCCTGTCCTCCGAACTAAGCAGGACATCGAGAGCTTGAGTAGCTCAGTTCCCGGATTCGAAGAAGTTCTGCCTTTCTATGTCTCCATTAATGAACGACCTTTCTAACGCTATCTACAGTTGCTCCGAACATCTAAAGCGTCGCCATGGGACTTTCGGGATGTCTCAATGATTCGCAAGGCTATGAAAAGCTCCGACGATGCCAAACTCAGTGCGCTCGGTCCTGCAGAGCCGAATGTCAAACAGATCAGGCTCACAATACCGCTCAGAGATGGGCACAAGGCCCCCGCATGGGTTGTTCAGCCAGGCGCAGAGAACAATGACAACTCTTCAAGGCCTCTCGTGGTCTTATACCATGGAGGTGGCTTCACATTAGGCACTGAGGATCATATGATCCCCTATGCAAGAGGGCTAGTCAAGCTTTTCAACGCGGTGGTTGTCAGCGCAACATACCGTCTTGCACCAGAATATCCTCATCCATACGGACCCATGGACGCTTGGGATGCACTCCACTGGGTGGCAGCGAACGCGCAGTCGCTCGGTGCCGATCCTCGTACTGGATTCGTGGTTGGTGGTGTATCAGCAGGCGGTAATCTCGCCGCTGTCCTCAGTCAGCAGGCTCAGGATAGAAACCTTGATCCCCCACTCACTGGGTGTTGGAGTTGTGTGCCTTTAATGGAGCCCCCTGAAAAGTATTTGCAAAAGTGGTTCTCAAGGAGGCAGAATGCCAAAGCTCCGTGTCTTAACACGGAAGAGCAGGATTTGTTAGATGGATACTATGCTGCCGACAAGTCATCACCATGGTATTCCCCGTTCAACAGCGAGAAACCCTTCGTTGGCTTGCCTCCTACATACTTACAGGTATGCGGTGGAGATCCATTAAGGGACGATGGACTCATCCTCTGTCAAGCATTGCAAGATGCAGGTGTCCAGACCCGTCAAGATGTATATGTGGGTATGCCTCACGGCTTTTGGTCCTCATTTCCAAAATACGAGACTTCCAAAATTTTTATGAGAGATCTCGCTGAAGGATTTGGTTGGCTTTTAAAGCGGCAATTTGATGTTCGTGCGGTTGATTCTACCTTGTACTTGCCATCTCATAACAAGTGATTAACTAGCTTCCAGCTTTAACTAGTTCCAACCAGGACGAGACACTTTCCTTAATTTTGCATGTCAGTAATATGAAGCAGATTGCCTCGATGCACATGGTTGTGTTGCATGCCTAAGTTTTCTGGAGGAGATGGACGTGTCTAACACCGCTATGCTATCTCAGACCTGAGATAAACGGATCTGAGTCCCATCAAAGCTCCAATTGATTGGAATCCCGATCATGTTTGAGTCGCTTTTCAGCTTTCACAGCTTCTAGTAGCTGAAAGCTTGAACGGGATGGGATCTAAATAGCGCCCTGATGCACGTCTTCGGCCTTGCCTGTGCCAGAAAATGTGGCTTGATCTGCGCGTCAACCAAACACGAAATCAAGACGTAGCAAGTCTATTGTTTTGACGCACTCGATAGTCGATCTTTCTTTGCTTTCCCATCTCTATCCGAGAACTGGGTGACTATCTACATTCTATAGCATTATGCACTTATTAAGTCCCTTGTGCAAGTGCAAATACAATTCTTCGAAGAAGGCGATAGCATACGAGCTCTCAAAGACCGTGAGTCCGTGAAGCGAAAGAAGCCCGCTTTGACGCTTCCCCTGCCTACCGACCCAAAGTCGAACAAGAAGCAAAGAACCTACAATCAGGATCAATGCCTGCTCCTCATGCGCCTCCCTGCTGAGATTCGTACTCAGGTATGAAAAGAATGCATTGGCGGCCCCATCGTGATACTCACAGAGGAGAAACCCTGTCTGCGACATTCGACCATCCATTTGATTTCAATGAGTGGTATCTTCAATTCCGATTTCTCTCAAATTTGCGGCCTACTATTACCGTGCACCGGTGTGTATAGTTTCTCGCGTTCGTATGCGCCGCCGTCTTATCCATATACTCTTTTAGTGTCCAATCCCTCGTACCCAAATTTACAAGTCGATTATGCATCTCAAGATGGTACTTCATGCTTACTTGGTCCCGGGATAAATGAGAAAATTTCTCAAAATGCCCGTTGACTTCATCCAGGATTTGGCTCTCTCGCTTCTCTTTCTCGAAGATCTTCATCAAAGGCGGTATCGGCTTTGTCATAAGCACTGGGAGAGGCGAGCCTGTTGGAAGAGGCAGGAAGGCCTCGTGGAAGAAGAAGTTGATAATGATGTTTGGTGGCGATCTCAAGTGCTCATCAGATGAAAAGCTTCGTCCGCGCATGCGACCACCAGAGCTTGGATATCCCAAAAACGCCAAATTGATAGGCGCGTCGGGAATGCCTTCGGGTTTAACCTTGGTCACAAAACTTTCTGGAGAGTCAGGCGCCGCTCGCGTCCCGTGATTACTCCATGATGGCTTTTTTTCGGCTGTCTTCTCTGCTTGATTTTCATCTACCCGCTTGTTACCACTCGCAGAAGCCGTCCGGAGGCTTTCTAGTTTTTTGTACAGTTGCTCCATATTCTGCGGAGATTGTAAAGAGCGCTGGTCATCCTTTGACGTCTCATGTTCCTTTCCGTGGGACTTCTTTGTCCTTTTTCTGCCCGATCTCCGGGTTTCGCTGCGTTCTTGCACATGACTGAAGATATCCTTATCAGTGCCCAGGGTATCTGAATCGCTGCTACTGGTGCTACTGGGACGCACAACCGGTGTCAAGTGTACGTCAATGGTCAAGACGGATACCGAATCGGCCATAGCTTGTTGAGCGTAGAAGCCATCATCCCAGAGAGTGGAATCAATTGGTTCTGCGCCATTGGGGGTGACGAGGTGAAGATCCAGATCATAGGGACGCTGATCTTCAATGAAAAGCTTACAAACAGAGGCGTGGAGATCCTATTCATTTGTCAGAATGAATTACTCTCTGTGTAAATGAGTAAAAGTGGGGTTTAACCTTGTATTTTTTGATCTCCTGAAGAGGCAGAGAGCGACAATCGATGGTGCTCCCACTTTTACGCAGCATTACGAACCTTGAGCTCGCGACCGTAGCCATGCTTGCAGTTGCGATGCTGAAGGTAGAGGCCTTTTGAAGGCTTCGTGAATATATGAAGCAACTAGAGAGATTGCTAAACAAAACATAGAATGTGAATATAGTGAATACCTACCGTAGTGAGGTGTGATTTGCCAAGGGCAAGTGATAGGGGGTCTTGTGTTCGCTGTGTTGTACCTCAGGTTCATTTCATATCCCATGACATTAGCATGACCCTCTATGATTCGACACGGCCGTCCTAATAAGCTGCAATCTACACGGTTAGCGGCTTTATATATAAAGAATCGGATTATAGACTTCCCGATTAGATTTTGTTCTCTTGTCTTCTTCGAGGACCAGTTTGTCATTGTAAAGAACAACTTTTCCTTGGTCACGCATGAAAATTTAGACAGGTGAGTGTTAAGGCCATAGGTAATTAAGTTTCTTCAAACCCTTGCGCTAGACACATCCATCAAATTTGAAGAATCACAATCCGCGCACAAGAATGAAGCACACATTTTCTTTTCCAAGGTCGCCTTTGCTTGATTCTTCAAACAACCCACAGCGTCCCTAAGGTTTCCTAGCCTCAATATCCTCAAATATACTGTCTCGCGCACTCTTCGCCACCTCCTTGTTTCCCTCGACATACTCTTTAGCATCCTCGCCCAGCATAATTTCGAACTCACTCTGCTGCAGCAACTCCTTTGCATTCAGTTCAACATTTGACACGTCATCCATCGTCTCCCTCACTCGCCTAATCTCTGCCTCATTCTCATCAATCTTCATCTTGCTGATCTCCGCTCTCAAAGAATTGGCTTGGATTTCCATCTCTACAAGATCAATCTTCCCCTGAATCTTCTGCCGGGCCTCCGCGCCCTCCATGCTCTCCCGCTCACCATCCATATAACGGGATGTCACAATCTCTGCTTCCGCCTCCAACATGCGTTTCTCTTCCGCCGTGCGCGCTTTGTCGGCATTGATCCGGCTCTGACCGAGATTCAGCTGGTGTCGCTCGGCATCGAGGACTGATAGCTGCTCTTCGAGAGTGAGGTCGGCTTCTGGCATTGGCACCGGGTCGAAGGTGGTGGCGATGGGGGACATGCTATCGCTGGGGCGTTGGGAGCAAGAAGGGTCTTCGCATAGAGCGTCGGTGCAGTCTTGTGTGGCAATGCGTCCGCAGATGCACATTTCCCGGGGGTTCTCCTTCATGCCGTAGACGATTTTGCGGACGTGGCCGCAGGCGTGCACATAGTGGATTACGCACATGTTGGGCTGGATTAAGTAGGGCTACGAAATCTTTGTGTTTGACCGAAATGGCTTTATTAGAGCAGAATCGAGGTTTGAGAGTGGCGTCCTTAGAGATCTAAGGCTGAGGTTGGATTTGGAAAGTGGAATTGTTTTGAAGGAAAATCGATGTTGAATCGGGAAGGAGTTCTCATCAGAGAAATACCCCATGGTACACAAAGCGTATGTGACTCTTCCGGATGCGGATGCAATTCTGAAAAGCGAAAGTTTGTGTTTTCATCTCGAAATCAGAAGACAACAAAGAAAAGCAACAATGCCTAGCCTATCAAAGAAGTGAGCCAGTACGTGGATTTGAACAAAGCGCTTGTTACTCCGAAGAAATTCGCCCCAACTGATTTGGCATTTAGCCTTTCTGAGAGTGCTTACCATATGGATTCGTCCTCCAGAGATAGAAATAAGTTATAGCCCCAAGTATGATAGAAATGTTGGAAAATAAACAAGTGAAATCGCTAAAAATAATATACGACTGATATAGTAAGCAAATCGGACAAGGTCAAGACGAAATCTTACATTAATTACCACAAGTCAGAATAGAAATGCTTGAATAGTACTTCCATGAGTTTAAGGTCGATACCGGCAGGGGGTTTCCTGTCCTATTTTTGCATACTCGCAAAAACTTTCTCGGTATGCTTCCATACCACCTCACTTACCCCATTCCTTTCTAAATCTCTCGCCACTTTGCCATCTGCCATCTTGCCTTTTTGTGCCTCCACGATATACATCCCACTTCCCCTATCCCCGACAAATCCTTCCAGCACCTCAGAACCGTCGGTCACATCTGCCGCAGCCGGGAACTTATCGCTAGTCGCATAATATAAATGCCACTCTCCGCTCCTCATTTGGCTCATCGATATCAGACTCAGAAGCGGAATCCCCACCCAGCGCATGAAGAATTTGAACGCCGGATTCATACCGCGCTGGAAAACCGGCGTCATGACGACGCCCGGGAAGGTGTGCACGAAACTCACATTCCGATACTCCCTCGCAAACCTGTGCATCGCAAGTGTTAGCATCGTGGCGCTGTGCACTGCTGCGGGCCCAATGCCGTAATTCTTCTCGTTCTCGAGCGCGAGGTCGTCAAGGTTCATCTCGGCTTCCTGGCCGCCCGCGAGGATATTCAAGACACGAGCGAGAGGTGCCTTCATCAAAGGAAGAAGGTGCTGCATAAATCTGACTCGGCCGTAATAGCGCAGAGCCATGCTGGTATCGAGGCCGTCGGGGGTCGGCTCGCGGCCGCGAAAAGAGATGTAACCAGGGCTCATGACCAACAAGTTGATCTGGTCCTCCTGCGCTTTGATCGTCGTGCAGATATCATCAATGTTTTTGAGTTGAGAGATCTCGGCTTCGAGGAAAATGTATTGGCCCTTGCTATTGATCTGGTTCAGCTCGTCCAAGAGTGGCTGAGATTTCGCTTTGCTACGACCAACAATATAGGCTTTTGGAGTAGGAATGTGTGAGGCAAATTGTTTCAAGGTTTCAAGACCAATACCAGAGGTTGCGCCGACAAATACGGCGGTTAAGGAAGGATACTTAGAGGAGAGCGAGGAATTCCAAGAATGGACAACTGCAAGAGTTGCTGCCATGATTGAAGGACGGTCCTTGAGATTTATGAAAAGGTTGGACAGATATCACGACGGTCTTTTGAAATGATGTGGTAGCTTGAGTCAATTACACGACGTTCCGAGATGCTCGTTAACTCTCGTGCAAGTTTGCAGGGGTTTCTTGGAGGGGGTCTCTGTAGATGAGTTGCGGCACTAATGAAATACGCAAAACTTTGGATATTTGTGAGTATTATATAGACTGATGATAGACTGATACCTATAATCGTTGCCTGATGACGTCTTAAACGCGTACTTGCGAGGTTACGAGTTTGACATGACGGGCTTGGAGAAGGTTGGCTTTGCCCAGTCGTGCCAGGGTGCGAAAGGTGGCTTGAGAGTGTTAGTAATTAAAGATCGGCCATTCGGCGTAGAAAAGCGCCGTTTGCATTGATAATCAGGAGGCGGTCGACAGTCGACACAGATCCTCTCATTCACGAATATTCAAGCTTGCTGTGGCGAAGATCGTTCGTCCTCTCAAACTTCCCAGAAACTCGTAAAGGTCGCATTGCTCCAACTAGGTTCGCCGGTCCGCCACGTCTAAGCAAGCTCATGTCAGGTCCCGTGGACCGACGATCGTCTGGAGACTGTCCCGCCCGACAATGTTCTAGGCCTGCCAAAAGGCAACACAAGCTCCTAGAGGCCGTGTCCATCTCAATAGATCTCTCTCGCGAGTCTCGTGGCGTCTGTACATCGACCGAAAGGTAAGTGTAGGTCTCGTGCCTCGATGCAAGTCCAAGATACCCATACTGAGATTGATCTGACCTCATTCTAACTTCATTCTAACTTCGTATTCCCCACTCATTGGCTATGGTAAGTACCACAAGAAGATTCAAGCGATTCTTTTCCCGGTTTACTCTTTAACCGTCCGCGAAAAAACTTTGATCCATCCAGTCTATGGCGGGTTATATTGCAGACAAGGGCTATCCGGTGACAATCTGCGACCCCCCTCGCTAGTCGATCTCTACTCCGCGTCTGGAAGCAGGGACCCGATTCAACAACCTTCGACCTCTTTCCCCCAAAGCTTGCAAATCCCACTGTTCTCCTGCCATTGTTGCACCAACTACATATTTGCCAATGCTTTGCAAGACTGTCGGAGCATGAGGTCATTATTCTGCCAAACTATGACACGATCTCGTCGTCTACTATTGCTCATGATGCTTGTTTGTGAGCCCGTCTGAATGATAGAGTTGATCACGAAACGAGATTCATCATCAGCTACAGAATAGTGCAGATTTGCAATTCTACGGTACACAACTAACGGATCGCCATGGACCCCAGGAACGATGTTGTCCACGAACAGAGGGAAGCTTCGAGTTCAAGTCCACCTCCGCCTCCAAATCCATCATCTGATCCTGGTGTCATTCCCACCATTGCGCCGTCAGCCTCCTTATCGTTTCCGGAATCGTCGCAGGATGTGGAGGGCTGGGACATCATGTCAATAGCACCGGAGAGCGCGCTGAAGCTGCTCTGTGATGCCATCGATGCACTTGCCAAAGCTACTGGTGATGTTCCACCTACGCCGCCAGTATCTCGACCTGTCACTCCAAAGTCTCCAATCCCTGCCGGTAAGGAGAATGCCTCACCTCGATCCAGTCTCCCAGCAACGCCATCTGCAGTACCGGCCTCAGATATTGCATCCCCCGAGTTCAAAAAAATCCCGATTGGTAGCCCAGAAGCTCGCCCACACGAGCCCGCCGTTCCGCCGCCTGAGCACGAAGATATAGGTGCAAAAGCCCGACGAACGCCCACGCAATACGAGGCCATTGCTCGCAAATTCTTTTCCAAGAAGCCTCCGCCGATTACTCTTGAAGCCTACCTTGAACGCCTGCACAGATATTGTCCTATGAGTACCGCAGTTTACCTGGCTGGGGGGGCATACATCCATTCGATTTGTGTGGAGGAACGCAATGTGCCTGTCACTGCGCGGACTGCTCATCGGCTAGTTCTTGCAAGCTTGCGGGTGGCGATGAAGACGCTGGAGGATTTGCGATACCCACAACAGCGATTTGCAGGTGTTGGGGGCGTTAGTGAGAAAGAGCTGATGTTTCTGGAAGTCAGCCTCTGTTATATGATTGACTTCGAACTGTTCATGAATAAGGAGCGCTTAAGGGACAAAATGGGCGCGCTACAACAAGCAGGACGACAGGCAGAGCGAGTGAAGAGCAAGTTGCCAGATGGCATGACCTTCAAGCTGCCATTGAGGAGGAAGGAGATAAGCTGAAAATACAGAGATGAGTGAATTCCGAAATTCTCCCGAGGATAGGCGTTAGATGCATGGATCTCTGTATTCAAAGCGGGCAGCTGAACTTTATGGGACCCAGCTTTGAGCAAATCTATGAGGAAATTTTTTTTTTTTGATAGTTAATGACAGACAATGCTGGCTTACAACTAGTGTCAAGCCCCAGCAGCGACTTCGTGGTGTTCATGACTGATCGAGTCGGCAGGTCCGAGATATTCTTCAAGTGTTTCCTAAAAGAATTAAAGTTGGCGGGACCCTGCATGACACGTGATATTTGAGATCCTATCTAACCGTATATGTGGTAGCGCATCCCGCCCTTGATGATGGCGCAGCTCGCAGTTTCGCAAGCCACTCGTCCAAATAATCTCCAGGAAACACTGCTCACGTCTGTCTTCGCCTCTTGCTCGCCGTACGGGTCTTCGGTCGATCAATCTTCACTCTTTATTAGACCTTCACCACTCTTCACGTTCCTTACTACACCGTCAATGAGCCTCAACATGCAGTTTCGGCTGCTCTCCTTAATCTTCTCCCTCGCACCCCTTGCCCTCGCCGATATCAAGTTCACAAGTCCACCGTCGGGCGGCTCTGTACCTGCCGGAGTATTGAACATTCAATGGGAAGACTCAAACTCAGGGACACCCTTGTCCTCCCTCGTCAATTACCAACTGTTCCTGATGGCTGGCGGAAACGATGAGTCTACAGCTGTTAGCCACCCCCTCCTTATTGCATGACGTCGATAGAGACACGCTGATACGAATGCCCGCTCCAGATACCCATTGTCGATCCTACCACGCCCAGCACCTTTCAAGGAGGAAGTTCTGCCGCATTACAAGTTCCCGCAAGCAAGGGCGCATCAACTCCCGCGAACGCATAGTGAGTATCCCTCTTTTGACTACTTTGACGTAACCCCGAAAAAAGCACCCGGACAGAGGTTGGATCACATGAACTAACTCCTTGCCTTCATCTAGCTACATTAAAATCGTCGCCGCGGCCTCCCAAGGCGGACAGATCATCAACTATTCCGACCGCTTCACCATCAGTGGCATGACTGGCTCTTTCCCCCCTGCCATCGCGGCTGCCGTACCAGGTGGCACCGCCGGTCCGCAAAACGTAGACCAAGTCTCCAATAACAATGCCGCTCCTGCTGCTGGTGCCGGAGGTGGAACTCCATACATGGACCAGACAGGAATGACCAAGTACGCGCCCATGGTGGGGCTTCCACCGACAAAGATCAGTGCCCCGAAGAATCCAACGCCACTCAATCCGACAAGTGCGTTTACGATTGCGAAGACGCCGTTGCCAATTCCGACTAGTCCAGCGACGACAATTACGGCAAGTAATACGTTTAGTGTTAGCAGTATGGAGAACCCTGTAAGTAGAGCACGATAATGAGCTTGATCATTGCGGTTGCTAACTTTTCGTGTCAGGCTGCACCAGCGCCAGCACCTGCAGACGACATGGCGAAATTTTTGAACAGATGGAAGGACTAACACTGAGCTTGCGAATTAGATTGTTGGAGTTTCAGGTGCAAAACGAATATGGAGGATAGAGGATAGTACAACGTATAATACTCCATGTAAATATTTTGTGTCCCTTATTTGGAGCAGCATTTTTCTGGAGTTGGGGATGGCGTGTCAACTGGTTCTCTCTACCTAACGTTCAAAAGCTAATGCTCACCCGACATCCTGAGTGCAGAATCTTTTTGGAACAGCAATTAATGAGAAGCCAAAACAATACATCATACCTTTGAGTTGTTTCCCAGGCATTTTGCCAACGTTGCTAATTGCTTTGGAAACGTTCAAGGTCATCGTTACTCAAGCTCTGCAATACTTCTTGAGCGACATGTCATCGAAACCAGGAAAATTATATTTCTAATGCCAAGCTACCAGTGAAACATCTTGCTGTGAATTTCAGTGCTACCTATTACAAGTCGAGTGCCTCGTTATATCAAGAGCGCCATCTCCTCCGGTTCAAACTCCGAACAAAGCCCCCGCAATCCTTGAACGACAATGCGCGCATGACACTTTCACGTACCTATCCAACACCATTTGTAACAACCATTCAAAATAGTTCGATTGTTCATTGCAATGGATACTCCACCGGAAAAGGATCCAATATTAAAGGGAAAATATCCTGCTAAGGAACATGCCCATCGAGTCGTGGATTGGATTGTCGCCAACGGTGGGGAGAAGAAGGGCATTATCTATCTTGAGGGGCAGAAGACGATGATGATCGAGGTACCTGACACGAATTGATGGATTGGGCGATTGATCCAGTGCTAAGTAAAATCTAGGATAAAGACCAAGCGATGCAGTTTCAGTCAGTGCTTTTGATGCATTATCAATACTCATAATCTACACATTCCCTGATTTCCTGCTTGAATAAACGTCAGAATGAATCGACTCTTTGGTTCTGCTTTTCTGTATTGTTGCACATTCGGTTGCGAGATCTTCATTTTCATTATTATCTACTTGAAGCTTAGGCTTAGATCTCTATCGTCATCTACGAAAACAACATTCCTCTAATTTCAACTCACAATACTCTCCTACAGCCAACGCCGCTATTTCTATTACCTTACTGGCTGTCCTCTTGAAGACTGTTTCTTTACCTACGACATTGAAGCCGACAAATCCACGCTCTACATCCCACCCATCGACCCTGACGAAGTCATCTGGTCTGGCCTCCCCGTAACCGTCGAAGAAGCCGCTGAGTTGTAAGCTCCCCTCCATCTCTCCAATCCTATCGCCTCCCTCTCATCGATCTCCAGATACGACGTCGATTTCGTCCTGCCCAACACCTCCATCAAATCGCACATCTCCTCCCTCCCGACCGCCGTGCACGCCATCGAGCATCGCATCTCCGCCGACGTCCAGCTAACCTCCCCGAACTTCGCCCTCCTCCGCCACGCCATCGACTACTGCCGCGTACGCAAAGACGAATACGAAGTCGCGCTCGTGCGGCACGCCAACCGCGTCAGCGACGTCGCGCACGCGGCCGTCATCCGCGCGGGCCGACACGCACCCAACGAGCAGAACCTGTACGGCCTGTTCCTGCAGAAGTGCATCGCGCAGGGCTGCCACGAGCAGGCGTACCATTCCATCGTGGCCGGCGGGTGCAACTGCGCGACGCTGCACTACGTCCGGAACGACCTGCCGCTGGAGAAGAAGCTGAATCTGCTGATTGATGCGGGGGCCGAGTACGAGTGCTATGCGGCGGATGTGACGCGGACGTTTCCGCTGAGTGGGACCTTCACGAAGGAGAGTCGGGAGATTTATGAGGTCGTGCAGGAGATGCAGCGGCGTACGATGGAGATGTGTAGGCCGGGGTTGAGGTGGGAGGATGCGCATGAGAGGGCGCATGAGATTGCGATTGAGGGGTTGCTGAGGTTGGGGATTTTGAAGGGGTCAAAGGAGGAGCTTTGGAAGAGGAGGATTAGTGTCGCGTTCTTCCCGCATGGGCTGGGGCATTATTTGGGGATGGATACGCATGATGTGGGTGGAAATGCGAATTATGCAGATGAGGACCCTATGTTCAGATACCTACGAATCAGGGGCCATGTTCCGGAGGGCGCAATAGTGACGGTGGAGCCTGGGGTTTACTTTTGCCGATTTATCATTGAGCCGTATTTGGAGGATGAGAAGACAAAGCAGTTTATCGATGAGAAAATTCTGGATAATTATTGGGATGTCGGAGGCGTAAGACTTGAGGACGATGTCTTGATTACCAAGGATGGATGGGAGAATTTGACCGGTATTGGAAAGGGGGTAGAAGAGGTAGAGAGGATGATGGCGGAAGGTTAAGATATACTCATAAATATCTATGTGAATGGAATCGCATTAAGGAGCGTCAAGCATTTCTGACACCAGCGTATCGTTGATATCTTATCTCATCTCTGCCTATGGGGACATGACGGAGGATCAGATTGAAAGATGAGATACCTATTAGTGCTATTCTATCGCTGCACGGCGCAGGATCAAGTTTTATCCGCGCCGATCAAAAGTTTTTGTGCATCTGACCAATCGAATCCCACTTCGCTCTACCTTACTTAAATTACGCTTCATCTTTCGGGAAAGTTTGCCCAAGCGCTGTTATGGCGTTGGTTGGTAGTCTTCTCTTTTGCACAGATTGTGGCAATCTACTAGATCGACAGCCTCCCACACAGCCGCAGATTATCTGTTCTCTATGCAGCACTGTGAACCAAAGTGGGCTCCTTCTCCCAATCCTGCGGGCCATATTTCTCACTTCGGCTTGCTGATTTAAATTGAAGACAGATGGCCCTCAACGACTGTCACACAATCGAAGCCATCAGCATTTCCCTCCTCTCTCCGTCAAAAACGCGGCGACATCCAGACCATCAACGCCGATGACATACAGACGTGGGCATCAATAGAGCAAATGTGCCCAGCATGCGACAATCCAACCATGTACTTCAAAGAGCAGCAGCTTCGCAGTGCGGATGAAGGTACTACAATTTTTTACTATTGCCCAGAATGCAAGCACAGGTACGTACACAATTTGCTCCGGAAAGCTAGGAGTGGTTTCAGAGATGGCTTTGGTAGTATGGATGCTGACGGCGTGAAAGGTATAATACCAATAACTGATGTTCTCTCAACGTTTGGGCGTCGCACCCTGTGATGATTTCTCTAGAGAAATCGGGATTGTGAAATAGAAGGCGAGAGCGAGATAAAAGCGCGGAAGGAGCATCCTGTAGGTATGACTTCGACGTCCAGGTGGTTACATTCATGTAGCTAATTCTGTCGCAAAGACGAAAGATACTCATCCAGCGCTGCTCGAATTCGCGTATTCGGAGGGGATACCACACGGGGTGTGGACATTATGTGAAAGATGTGACAGAGCTGCAGTCTTCTGAGGATGCTGTAACCCAATCTTTTGGGTTGCGTTGCAGACCAAAAGCGTTACCAAGAAAGCGTGGGAATAGAAAAATACGGGCTCGCATAGAGGACGAAAATGATTGGACTTAAAAGTTCATAGAGGTGACTTTGTTTGAACTGTCTAATCCGCCCTGTTGAAATGAATCATTGAAGGAAGAAGTGAAGATATAAATCAGTGGTGTATGAACAGTACAACAAGGCAAGAGTCAAGAGTGAAGTTTTCTCACATAGCCAGATGAGCCTACTGTCTGTTAATGCGGGACGGGCGAGTGAAGAAAAGAACAGTCTAGGTTTCTATCACACCTATCAAAGGCTTCGTTTCTAGTTCCTACTTGTTATAATGGAGGTATCAAATTTGTTCAAAGCCGTTCCCCTTTCCTTAGCATCAAAGGCCTGTCACATCATTCAAGGGAGTAAATTCTCAGCCGTACGAATCCACCATGATGCCATGTCAAACCAGCTGCAAAGAGCTTGAAGAAAGGTATGAAAGGACACTTCCGCTAGAGCCAACGCTGACCAGTGCAGGGCTAATTATTCGTCTGCAATAGGGGCTGTGTGCTAAGACTGGAAGAGTAGACCAGCCGCGTATTCAACGTTGCCCCCTGTGGCTTCGAGTGCGCGGATAGCTTCATCGCGACTGAAGCCCAGGCTTTGTAACTGGCTAATGGATTCTTGTGGGAAAGAAACTGGCGCAGATTGTCGAGTGGGTTGCTGGCCTTGCGTCGAGGCACCTGCTCCCATCGTTTGACCTGGACCTCTGAAATTCGAGGGCGATTTTCCTGCTGCTTGTTGCGCCGACGAAGCAGAAGCAGCTGCAGAGGCTCCGGCTGGCCTTACCGCACCCGATCTCGCTCCAATCTCGGTTCCATTTGGGCCGGCAACTGTTGGCTCATTCATCTCCGCCTCTTCTATGTATTTAGGGATTTCGCTCTCAGGCAGGAACGGGACCTCATTACCCTCGAACCTCAGAACACCCTTTTGTAGATCGATGCATGCTTGATATCTCTTCAGCATGTCTAGACCTAGCAATAAGTCCACGTCTTTGCCTTCCATAACGGTGAAAGCGCATGGGATTTCGGCATCACCAATCTTAATGTCGGCAGAATGGACGCGTCCGAGGATCCTGGCGGTGCCAACCCCACGCGCAACACCAGCATAACGTGTGTCGATGAGGCGCATGATGCCGCAGGTTTCAGCGCATGATGGGGACATGATCGTGGCTTGAGCGCCAGAGTCAACGAAGGCTTTGACGGGGTGACCGTTCACTTCTGCATTGATATAAAGCATGGTGACTCGGCCGAAGACTACATTACCCGAGCGCCACAGTCAGCCTCGATAAATTGAAGACACGAGGGGAAAGAATGCGTGCAATTGGTGATTTACCTTCAGGACTGTTTATGATAGCGTGCTGCAGATTTTCTACCACGTTATCCTGCCTGATCATTTCCTCAATCTTTCGCTGAGCATCGACATTAAAAGGGTCCTCGTTCAGCAGTCGAATTTGCTCCGCACGCTCCCTTGCACGATCCTCCTCTTGCATCTTCATCTGGAGGAATATTTCCCTAAAGCGATCGCGGTCGTACAGTGCGGCACTCAAATCCGGATTCACCTCTTGTACACGGGTCTGTCCATCTGGATCATTCAATAATCGTAGGCGCAGGGTCTCGACCTCATCAGCGGTTGGTATCCTCCTGGCACCACCGTCTCCATTGACCTGCTGATTCGGTCCTCCCTGCTGTGCCGAGTGATGATTTTGTGTAGCCGCCATTGGAGGAGGCGGAGGGACCCGATGTATCAACACTGCTAGCATCTCGCTGTCCTTGATTCCTACCTCTCCCAGCGTCTTGCTGTCACCCGAAAGGGGTTGCCCGTTGAGAAAAAACTGCTGTGCATGTGGAGGAAGATTGGTTTCGGCCTCGACGCTGCTCTTTAATTCGGCAAGAGTGAACTCGAATGGTAAATCGAGAGTCACAAGCTCTCCGTCGTGCTGGTCTTCGGGAGCGTTTATGGATATGGTGACGCGCGGCCTGAATTCACCCAAAGTCGTTAGTTAGGTCTTTTATATGTTGCACCAAAACCATCTGTCGGGCCCACCCTCGGCCCGTGTGGAACTTACATTTTGGCTCGGCTTCGCTGAGAGATAGTGGGAAGAAAGAATGGTGGGTGCGTGCCTTGCGGGTAGTGGATATGCAAGTCGCTCGAAACAGAGGCTCGGGTGGGGACTGAGTGAATGACGGCGGTGACACTGGCGCCAGCGGGTGTAATAGAGGAAGGCGGCCGTCTCTGGAGAAAGCAATCTGGCAGGTATAAAAGAAGGCCGGTAATTCGTAAGCGTATTGCCGCCTAGTAGGCGCGAATGCGTGCTTGGTTGCTTCCCGTCACTGCGGCGAAAGAAGGTGATGGAAACCGAAAGGCGGGCCAAGTTTTCCAGCAAGGACTGCTAGGGAGGCTGCTGGAGGCGCGGGACCACGTGAGACGGCGCCGGTGAGAGCGAGCAGCGATACATGTGTGTTGGAGGGAGCTCTGGGAAGTGGGAGAGCGAAGGGTTGGATGCGTCCTTTGGCCTGGCTCGGCGTGTGTGAGACGACGCTGAATTCAACGAGGGGCAGCCAGCCCGAGCACCATCGTCATCGTCTGTTTCATGCCTGCATTTGCATCGCATCTGCCAGCTCGGGACTGCAGCTCGAATTGCAGCCCATCTGTTTAATATCCAGTCGTTGCCGGCTCGTCTGCAAGATCCGCTCTCACCACACCCACTCGACCTCCTCCTCGCAACGGCCGGCCTCGTACAGCATTAGGTGTAAACACCAGGTCGCATGTAAGAGTGTAGCAGATACATGACCGCGCTCCTCATTGGGCGTCTGCACCGCTCTTTCGCACTTGCGCCTGCTCTTCTGGGTTCGCCCTGTTCGTTTGGAGGCTGACGCTGCAGGGACGACTGTTCCTGGACAGCTGCCGTCACGACGCGGTCATCGCCTCGTTAAAAGGAAGCACTTTCATTGTTTGCTCGTGCAAAGGCTCTTTTCGACTTTCCTGACCGGTTTTGTCGACCTCTCCACGCTCCACCGCCTGCCATTGCAGTTGCAAGCCTCTGTGACACCGGAGCGTCTCCACGCATCTTCGTACGACGCGAGCACGCAGCCAAAATCTGCCCGGGTGCAGGTGACAGCACATCAAGCATCATCCCGCAGATCATTCGATATGCCGCGCGATTTCACGGCGGACATGGACGTCCTCAAAGGCATGCCTCCTCTGGAAAAGTCGCCCGGCAATTTAACCGATGTGATAGATTCAGACTCTCAGAACGACAAGCTCGCCCAGGCCATGAGCCGGGATGAAACAAAGAGCAAACTTCATCCGTTTACGCAAATCCTTACACCGAAAGACATTGAAAGTTGCATCAAGCTTGAAGAGGCAACTTTTCCGCCGCACCAGAGATGTTCGCGAGAAAAGGTAAGCGAACCATTTTCACCCATCCATCGAAATGGCATGCTGCTTTCCGTCTCATTTCGGCGCCAACGCCATGGACGCTTGAGATTGCGTCGATCTCGCTCGGGATGACTCCCAACAGATGTGCACCTTTCCGTATCGTCGATGCCAGACCCTGCACCCTCCCCCCATACAGCAAATCGTGTTCCTGCTGTTTTTAGCACAGGCAGCTTTTCCCGTCCCCCTCTCCTCCCGAACATTTGGGCCATTTCCCAATCGTTCACTTTTGTTCGACAGTGGTTCCCTGAGCGACCTCAGAACAGCGTTTGCATATCCGTTTCATCAAATCAGGCTTTCTTTTCGTAAAAATTAAGACTTACGTCTATACAGTTCCTATATCGCTTCTCTAAATGCGGCGAGCTCTGCATCGGCCTATTCACTTCTGCTGGTCCGGATTCGGATGCAAACCAGCTATGCACAGCACCTACAGCCGAACCTGTATTTTCAGACGAGCCTGATCGCAAACTTGTCCTTCTCGGGCATATTATCGTCACTAAAACCGACAATCCTGTGGTCAAAGATGAAGACATGGCCGTTCCTGAGAATTGGCAGGAACAGTCAACTGTTGACACCCGTCTTGGACACAAGGAACACGGTAGAACAGTAGCTATCCACAGTATCGCCGTCGTACCCGAGTATCAGAAATTGGGTTTTGGTCAGATGCTCATGAAAGGTTACATTCAACGGACTCAAGCTAGCGGTGTGGCGGATCAGATCGCGCTGATCACTTACGACAAACTCATTCCATTCTATGAAAAGCTCGATTTCAAGAACAAGGGAAAGAGTGACGTCCAATTTGGCGGAGAGGTCTGGAACAATATGGTTTGTCCATTACAGGATTGGCATGACATGGATGATGTTATGACTTGAGCTGATGGATGAAATCGTGCAGGTCCTTCAGCTTGGTAAGGAGTCGCCTTATGCGACTGTTCAGGGGACGCCGTCTAGCAGACCAACCGGCGGGCGAATTGCTTCCAATGTGGTATAATAGTGCACGAGCAAGGCACGATTCAATGCTTGAAGCGGCATGAAATCGCCGGTTCCATGGATGCAAGCGCGGGAGCACATCGCCTAGGAAAGTTGATTGCTCTACAGCATGAGAGCTCATGCGCTTGTGAAGGGGAGAAACGAGTATAACTCTACGCGCCTACCATTCATATGTTGATGCGCGAATGGCTGGCACTTTCGCTCAGTTTTAGGTAACAAAGTCAATAGTCAAAACGAAGACAACACCATCGCATTGGTCGAGTGCCCTTGATATCTTTGCCTGCTAATATGATCCACGCATCATACCTGATGCGTCGCCACCCTGGGTAGCGTGTACATGCCTCCGTATAAGCTCAAAGTGAATCTCACCAGTTCCTCAAGGAGACGCCTTTGGAAGAATTTTTCTTTCTTAAGTCAGCAGTTTAACCGGCGAGTGCGTGTACGAAAGGGTGCTTGACCAAATACATCAAAAGGTTTAGGTAATTCTGGCCGACCGCAAACTGGCTCGCATTGTTGCAAAGGTCAAGTCTCACGGCAGGGACCAACAGACGGTACTTCGGTCGTTGGCCGGAGTATCAATTAATCCGGCGGGACCAAACTCATCGAACATTTTTTTCGGTCCATCATATCGCTGCAGCAGTAGTAACTCTACCCTTGCACTGCAACATTCAGACAAGATGAAGACGACATGGAAAGACATTGCACCAGTGCCGACCTCTCAAGAATTTCTAGACATTGTGCTTAGCCGGACTCAGCGACGTCTGCCTACCCAGATACGATCAGGCTTCAAGATTAGCAGAATAAGAGCTTTCTATACGAGAAAAGTCAAATACACCGCCGAGACGTTCGCCGAAAAGCTTTCCGCAATCCTCGAAGGCTTCCCCCGGTTATCCGACGTTCATCCATTTCACAAAGATCTTCTCAACACTCTCTATGATGCCGATCACTTCAGGATCGCACTTGGCCAACTTTCAACCGCAAAGCATCTTATCGAGACCGTAGCTCGCGACTACGTGCGGCTCCTCAAGTACGGGCAATCACTTTTTCAGTGTAAAAATCTCAAAAGAGCAGCTCTAGGGCGGATGGCGACAATATGCAAGAGATTAAGGGATCCATTATTGTACTTGGAGCAAGTGCGGCAGCATTTGGGACGATTACCTTCGATTGATCCAAACACGCGGACACTTCTGATTTGCGGATACCCCAACGTCGGCAAGTCAAGCTTTCTCAAGAACATATCTCGAGCAGATGTCGACATCCAGCCCTATGCCTTCACCACCAAATCCCTCTTCGTCGGCCACTTTGACTACAAAATGTTGCGCTTCCAGGCCATAGACACCCCAGGAATCCTTGATCATCCTCTTGAGGAAATGAACACTATCGAAATGCAATCCATCACTGCCATCGCTCACCTTCGCTCTGCCATCCTCTACTTCATGGACCTCTCCGAACAATGCGGTTATCCGGTTCAAGCACAGATCCAGCTTTTCCAATCTATCAAACCTCTTTTCTCCAACAAGCTCGTCTTTCTCGTTATCAATAAAATCGACGTTACCCGGCTTGAGGATCTTGATCCTGAGACCCAAGGCCAACTCAAAACTCTCATTGACTCTAATGACAACATCGAAATGCTGCAGCTTTCTTGCACGACATCGGAAAACCTTATGCAAGTACGAAACTCGGTATGCGACCGCCTTATTGCCGAACGCAATGCATCCAAACTTCAAGGCGGTACTTCTTCCTCAGGCGAGCCCACAGGTCGCCTGGGTGATCTCCTACGCCGTATTCACGTTGCACAGCCGCTTGGGGGAGTGACGCGCGAGACATTCATTCCTGAAGCTGTCAAGTCACGGATGCAATACGATAAAGATGAACCGGACCGTCCTCCTCTTTTGCGCGATATCGAGTCCGAGAACGGAGGGCCTGGTGTGTTTAATGTGGACCTACGTAAAGAGTGGCAACTGGAAGACCCGTCGTGGCGCTACGACAAGATGCCTGAGATCATGAACGGACGCAACGTGTATGACTTCATGGATCCGGATATCGCCGTAAAACTTGAGGCTTTGGAGAAGGAGGAAGAACAGCTGGAAGCTAAGGGATTTTATGACGAACTCGACAATGAGGACATGGAAAATGGTTCTGAGGACGAGATAAGATACAAGGCAGGATTGATTCGGGAAAAGCAATCTTTGCTGAAAAACGAGGCCCGCATGAAGAGATTGAAGAACCGGCCAATCATGCCACGGAACAAGACGGTGAAGAAATTGAGCACGATGAAGAGTCATCTCGGCAGCCTCGGTTTCGACCCCGGCGAGGCCTCAGAGCGCGCAATGGAGCAGAGTAGACATCGGGGCAGGAGCACAACCCGTGGGCGAAGTCTCGAAGCCAATGGCGCTGCGGATGCGGACGCCATGGATATTGACACGCCGAGAAATGCGAGCCAGGCGATTGCGAGGGCAAAAAGCCGCGCGAGAAGTCAGAGCACGAATCGTAGAGACGATGGTGTGACGGACGAGGTGGCGCGGAGCAAGGCGGAACGATTGATGAAGTTGGGTCAGAAGAAGATGAATCGGATGGCGAGACAGGGTGAAGCAGATAGGCATCAAACGGCAGCGTTGCCGAAGCATTTGGTAAGTGTCATTTTTGGGGGGTTTCTGGTATAAATTACGTTTGCTGACTCGAGTATAGCTTGCCGGGAAGCGAGGAATGGGGAAGACGAGGAGTCGTTAAGAATACTCCTCCCTGTACCATTATTGGTGGTCAAAGCTGCATTTCTAGGGAGTTTCGACTTGCCCATATCCAGTGGCTTAGCAAATACTACATATGCGAGGCTTTGTGTCATAGGACTTCAATTAAGCCTTACGTCTGTACCTCGACACGTCATGCTTGACATCATGAACTGTACAGCAGCAATATGCCCTAAAGAAATTTGAAACGCTCCAATTGTGACAGGAGCTCATCCTTCCGTCTCCCGTTCCCTTCTCTGTACCTCCTGGATAATATTGCATTCCGCTAGGTCCTGCAGCTGGTTGCGCCATAGATTGCGGTTGTCCCGTTGCGGGGCCGGCAAAGGAGCGTGGCGGCCGGTCCATGATGGAGACTGGCTTATTCACGGGCATTATCCTAAGGAGCCTGCGAGATTGGTGGGTGTAGAGAGAGCAAGGAGCGGTGATGTTACAACGTTTTCTCTTTCGACTCGTTCGGTATGGATCGTACGTTCAATACTCTAAATTTGAGGACCGAGCAGAATATTTTCGTTCAGGACTCGTCGCTGCTATGGTGTCGCTTCACTTTTGAAGGGCATTCGGAGATGGAATCTGGGATGGTTGTCTTGCGATTAGTTGCGAATTTTGGTAACGGCGTTCTATCAAACATGCTATCATGAAGAATTAGATTTTATCAAAGTTACAGTTAACTAACAATGGTGGTAGTGGCATAAAGGCATTGATGGCAACGTGTAGGTTGGTATCCTGACGTCGTACTTCGTGGTGTTGCGATTGAAATCTGGCCACTAACCTACATCCCTAGCTCCGCACAAACATTATTACTGTGACAGGGTTATCTGATCTCTACATGCTTTTGAGCCTATAAGCTGGATCGTGCTTGTGAAGACATTCCATCTGTATGCGTGGTCTATTCTGCTCATTGGAATGGAGGTGCGGGATAAACAGTCTGCCAAGCAAGATCCTTTTCCGTTTGCCTATGAAGTACTTCGTAGGGAGACACATTCGAACACGCTACCTATTTGGACAGGTCATCGACGACCTCTTTTTGGAATCGATGTGCCGTCTCGTTAATGCTTTAGACAACCATTCAAATGACAGTCTGTTCTTATTCCTCAATCTTCGAGTCTAGCGACAGCCTAAAAAAGCCGTCATGCGTACATGAAGAACCATTACACTCTCACATATTCTAGTGTAGTCTATGACCTGGTTCCTTGCATCAAATTTGCAGATAGCTTTAATCGTAGCATACTTGTAACGGTACTCCGGCGTCGCTGGTATGTTCATTCATGAGTTCCATGTAGACTACTAGATAGACTATGGAGTGTTTTGGAAGGTGTGGCAAACACACGTTCAACTCATCGGAGCCTTTCTAAGCGAACCGCAGTGTCCCTGAATGTCGCCTAGGTGCAGGATTGTTTGGAGTGAACATTAGCAAGAGGTGGAGCAACTGCGATACTTCAGCTTGCATGGGATAGTGAGGGCTGTGTGCCGTGCACGCTCCAGCAATGGACTTCATAAAAGAAGCTGAAAGTACGCAACCACATGAAGAGGCCAGGGGCCTTGCATTATGGAGAAGATCGCGCAGTCATCATCGGTCTAAAGGCGATAGAGGCATCAGAGGCAGCGATTCTGCTTACAAAGTACAACTAAGCCCACGTTCTGACAAGGAGCACAAATGTTGGTGGCGTCGCTTGAACAGGCTTCCCGCACTATTGCGCTCAAATTTAAAAAATCTCCTCATCGCGATTGGTGCTTTTGACTACTCTATAGGTCGGCATTGAGTTAATGCAAAACGACCAGAGACCAGGCATGCTGCTGATTGTGGCACCGGCGCGTTTTACCCTGTTTAGAGGGGTTGGTACGGAGGATTTCCTATGTTATCTTCAGCTAGGTACGGAGTAGCACTCCGTGGATACCGACATGTCTTCTGTGCTTGGCGTGGATGTGTGGACTGTCCAAGTCTATGCATCATGCAAATCTAAGATATTGTCTTGGCAGAGAATACACAAAGTGATGGGAAAGCCGAGGCACACTCCGCCGGTCACAAGATCGGGAGCTTCATACTACTAAATTCGTCTTTCACAGATTCTGATAGGTCGAACACTTCCCGTCTGAGTAGTCTTTAAGACCAAAAGCTCTCCTTGTAAAGCTGTAATTCTCAAGATGGTTTGACAAATCTCCGATCACGTGCTTTTTCTATTTCGACGCCAAGGTTTGAATTGCGAAAAATTCGAGGGTTGGGTAGTCGTAGAACGGGAGCTAGTCGGGGATTGCTAAGGTATCGAACAACAATGCGTTACCAAGAACCGCTACCTACGGAGTAACGTCGCCAATTCGTCCTCGTCATGACTGGCATCGGAAGCTGGTGGGGCGCAATTCAGCAAGGTGCAATATTCGCACACGAATGCTACACTTTGTGACCCGTTCACAGGCCCTGGCCTGGCCTGGCTGCACCTTTGGGGGCCACAGTTGTTTGTTTCGGATTGTTGTTGTATTTTGATTGATGCCAGGAACTGTTTGCTCTCCCCTTGCTTCAACTATGATCGGCGAGGCTAACTGCAAACCATCGGCATCAACCCCGGAAACTTCATGCGCGGCGCGCCTCTCCTCCCGTTCTGTAGGGTACCAGTCACACCAGTCAAGCCTTGCGCCCTGCGCGCAGAATTATAGGAAAGACATGATCCCGTTCTCTCGTGTCTCCCAGCAACGCTCATTTCGTCTTCGTCGACTTTTCTCCTTGACTTCATCTATCAAGCTCGTCAAGTCTTTCGCAGCTTCACGTTTACAAGATGGATGTTCTCCCTAGGGATACCGAAGCGGATCCAAGTCGTGTACCGAACATTCTGGCTGCTGAGATACTCGTCACCATAGCTTCTGCTTTAGCCGTCGGACTACGAATCTTTTCGCGAATACTTCGCAGAGTGCCTTTGGGCGGAGATGATTTCACCATCGTACTTGCGCTTGTATGTTCACATTAGCTCGCTATCCCAATCGGCACTAATCATCAAAATAGCCTATGGCGTGGGGGCTGTCTGTTTCAACCTTTCTGAGTAAGCCAGCGAACGAGGAATTAGGAGAACCTTAATTGACTCTGAGATCAAGTGGTCCGCTATGGATTCGGCAAACATGGGAGTGTGCTTCCCAAAACAGACATAAGGCCCTTTACGCAGGTAATGTTTCCCAGGTCTTCTGTCCCGATGTAAATGCCAATGGGTAAAATAGTCACTTCTGGCTGCCGAGATATTCTGGACTCTTGCAATTCCCCTCACCAAAGTGTCCATCTGTCTCTTCTACCGAAGGATCTTCGGGGAGATCAAATATATGCGATATGCCACGAATTTCATTGCTTGCTTCTCAATTGTCTGGGGCATCATGTATGCCCTCGTTCTAGGACTGCAATGCCGGCCCCTGTCATCAATGTGGGATAAGTCGATCAAAGACTACAAGTGTATCGACCAAATGCTCTTCTGCTTCATTGGCTCTGCTATGAACGTGATTACCGACTTCGCACTATTGGCACTACCTCTGCATGCGATTTGGCGATTGAACATGTCCATCCAGGACAAACTTCAGATCTCCGCCATACTCGCTCTAGGCACATTGTGCGATTCCCCAAAAATACGAATTGGAACGATACTAATGTAGCCACAGTGCCTCCGGTGTCAGCTTGGCGAGATTCGCAATCCTTCTTCACTGGCAGAAAGTCGTCGACCCAACATGTATGCAACCACCTTCCCGACTGTGCATCTCTGACTCTTGCCTGAAAGCTGACCCTCGATACTAGGGAACTATTTCTATCCCCACCTTTTTAGCACTATCGAAGTCCATCTTGGGATTGTCGGCGCCTGTCTGCCGACTTTGCGTCCACTGGTGCAACTAGCCCTTGGCAAGGCCATGAGCTCAATAGGCCACAGCCCTCGCACCACGGACAACTCGAATCCGCAAGTTCGGAAGTCGTACGAAAAAGTCGCCGATTCCAGGTCAAATACAAACCTAGGACGGTCAACGATGTTTGGATATCAGGCGGCTGCTGGCATACCTTCGAAGAATTCGGTGCAGTCCGGTGGTGACCGACTGCTAAATCCGAATGATCTTAGCTTTTGGAGAAGTTCTGGGTCGGAGGCTTCAACGAGGGTATAGGCGGAACCGCAGACACTAATCACGAGCTAATGAGCACGGTACGCATCATTCCTTGTACGATAACCAAAGCTTTGGATGAACTCCGAGGCTGTTCTGTGGGAAGTTAGAACTGGGTGTGTTTAGGATTCTGAGCTTAATATTGATACCCTTAGTCTGAACTATGCATCAGCAAGACAATTAGCTTTAGCTAGCTTTTTTCGCATCCGAATGTAACATGACAGATGCAGTGGAAGGAAATAGTTGTCTTGTACCAATGCTTCGTATCTCGGAAAACTGACAAAAGATTGCGATCCGATGGGAAAGAGGTGAGCGCGTACCAAATGAAGATGATCTTTGCGAGAAGAATAACAATAAATAGAATATCCTGGAAGCCCTACATAGTAGGATATTGGGTCTTTTCCCTAGCTTCTAGCTGAGAGTAGTATTACGATGGAATGGAATTATCCAAAGGGAATCGCCCGGAACGGACACCAACGAATGCCCGCTCAGGCTTTTTCTACGGAGTCATACGATACATTTGAATCCTTCAGAGGCTTAATGAGTATTCGTGCCGGATGACGGTCCTCAAAACTTGAGAAGTCCGACGAAACGAGAGCAGCTTACCTCCACCCGTGGACTCTGGGGAAGAATTAAGATACCTTATCTGGACAAAGACGAAGTGTTTATGCTGATGATTTAGAATTTCCGAAACACCAACGGGGGATTTTCGCTCCGGGCATAAATTGATAAAATTCGGCAAGGTATCCTCAACAGTATCAATCATCTCCACCCTAGGGACTGACACGAAATTCTTTGCTTGACGGTTAAGAGGGTTTTTGCTGTAGCATTATCCGACCATGGCGAAAGAGTCAAGAGACGGTGCACGGAATTCCCCATACCGTCCCAGATTCGAGTCATATTTATTTTCAAAAAGGCGTTGATGCATGTGCTAAATGCAAGTCTTCGTAGCCGACCGTTCTAACGTTGCTCCCATTCGATCTCCTTATCCTAAGCGAGAGCGGATGGATTCAGCTGCCCCACCAACCTGACACTTGCTGGGGCGCAGCCCGTATAATCCCCTGTTAATCTCGTTTTTCTGTACACCACCCTAACCAGGCTTGGTTAGAGGGGCGAGATCGATGGCCCTCTCCAAATAACTTTCTGATGATTGCCAATTGGGTTGCACAATCTTCGCCAGCCACGTTTGATATCAACGCTGCCGCCATAGAGTAGAGAGCTATAAGAATGCGCTCTTGTCTGTAGGTCCAACTTATCTCGTCAATCGTCGTACTTTCTTTCATTTTCATACATACCTTTTCCAAGCTGCTATCACGATGGGTCGACGAGGCGGGCGAAGAGGTCATGAAAGAGGTGGACCCATAACGATGGTGGTCAAGCTCGTTGGCGCAGGCGTCGGTCTCGGAGTTGAAGCTTACCACCATCATAAAGAGAAGAAGCGGTCGCAGTCACCTAATCCAACCGGTGAAGGTAGTGATGTTCCCGCCAGCAGTAGTCGCAGCGTGAGCGACAGCAACATCAATCGTGGTGTTAGCAACATGGATATCAATCGCGGCAGCGATAGCGCAGACGACGTAAGAAAAAGCAAATCCGTGCAAGGGCCCGAACTTCCCGATGAGGCTCCACCTGCATACGTCGAACTTCCGCAGGAGGAGGCAGAGACCCTTATCGAAAGAGGCGAAGCCATACCTGTCGATGAGAAACGACGAGAACCATCACCCGAGGACAATCCACCAGAATACGACGAGCAAGATTGGGCTTTGGACGAGGCTGCTGATGAAGCGGATGATACGCCAGCAGACAAGCATCAGCCTGATGAAGGCGGTAAAAACAAATCTGCGCGGGTGGACGTTAATGAGCTGATCGCCAAGTTCATGGTTAGACATGTAGAGATTAGTAGGCCTGCAGTTAGCACGGGTCTTCCTGTTCCTGTCATCCTCCCGCAACGACGACCCGGTACCAAGAAGAGGGGCTTCGTACGAGCGTATGCCCCTGTCCTGGATGAGTGTGGGATCAATCAGGGACTATTCATTGACTTTTTGGAAACCTTTGACGAGTGTGCTAGGGTAAGCCAGAATGACCGAGCATTGCTTTCGGCACCGTCAGCGACTAACCGTTTCGTCAACCTCAGGGGGATCCGTGGATTGCTGGTATCATGCTTGCAGCGGGTCTGGCTGGATTTACACCAGGCCTCATTGCCATGGCCGTCAGTACTGCAGTCCAAATCGCCGCCGGCACCGCCATCGAAATCCAAACCCGAACGCGCGCCAACTTCTATCTCAATCAAATGAACGAGAAGCTGTTCAAGCCGCGCGGATTGTACGCACTTGTGATGGGTTTTGACCCGGAGGCCACACAAGCTGTCAGCTTCGGGCAGATCGATCTTGCGACCCAGAGCATTGCCAAATACGATTTGCAAGGAGTCCAGCAGAGCAGGTGGAAGCAATTTGGGACGAGCATGAGGCAAAGCAGCGGAACAACGCACGGGGAAATGGAAATGCCGGAATGTGCGCCACTAATATTTCCCTCAATAGACGCTGCAGCCGGTGATAAGGAGAAACTGAACAAGATGAAGAGGGCCGGAAACTGGTTGGGGGACTACTTTGACAAGCAAGGCCAAGCTAAATACGTAAGTAAATCCCATCACGGAGCTTCTGCCAGCGGGGTGCTAAATCCCTTTTCCCTCTACACAGAATATGGAAAACCCCAATACTACCCTCGGCAATTCAGTACCAAAGCCCGAGTTCTACTCGCGATTTTCCGACCCTTCCCACCCAGCACGAAGTGGTTCTGCTCTCGCCCTCATCACAGGCGGCAAATTAAGCACGACCACGCCCGATGGCCGACGTCAAGGGCTCATTGGAGCTGTCGTGTCTGGCATAGCAGGAGCCAGCAGCAGTAGTAACAGCAGTGGCTCTGGCGGCTTGGGCAGGGGAGGTCCAGCTCCTCCAGCACAGTATGGGTCTAGCTCTGCCCCTGCACCGTACGGCGGAACGGCCTATGAAAAGGAAGAGGGATATTACGGAAGGGATGCGCACAGGCGAGACCGGCACAGATACGATGACCGATACGAAAGGGACGATGACTACGGAAGAGATGACTATTATAGCCGCGGTGGAAGAAGGGGAGGCCGTATGCGGAGTGATGAGTCTAGTTCAAGTCGGAGGGGAGCTCGACGTCGTGGAGGATTGATTGGAGTTGTGAAGAAGAAGTTGAAGGCGGTAAGTTCAGCTCGAATCAACAGTTCCCATAATGTGGATCACAGCTGACGTGGCCAAGGGTGTGCTATATCTTGCAATTGTCAACTATCCTGCTGAAGAGGAGCTACAGCAGGCGAGACAGATGCTGCAGGCGCAGTCTGCGGCGCGCTAGTGGATGAACGGAATGCTCGCAATGTCTCGAGTGGAGTCTATAATATACTGTTTTCTTGCTTTAATTTTCCGGCCATCTTTGTTAAGATACTTTCTAGACTACGCGATACCATGGATGCAAGGGGTAAAGGTTTTGGGTCAATGTCAACCTCAGGAAAGACTCCTAAGCACTTTCGCCCAATCGCACAAGTTAATGTATCGCACGAGATCGAAAGTAGCATCAAACTTAACACTAGGTAAGGTTGTCTACAAGGAAAATATGGTTTGACTACCTTGATTTTGCAGCCTTCGGTAAACAAAGATATTGGCCGGGCCAACAAGCCTCCGCAACTTTGGTAATTTGAGGGGTTGCACACAATATCGCAAGTGCGTTCGGCATAGAAGTTGATTAACTCCGCACACCGCCGAAGTAGGCCATGGTCTTTTCTAAACCTCAAGTTCAGTGGAAAAAGTACATAGAAATTTGCATTCGCATCAACGGTGTTCTTCGTTGAAATAGAATATGCTTTCATTCCGTCTCGCAGTTGTTCGCCATATCCGCCGGTCTTCACTACATCTAAATAGGACTACGAAATGTATAATTGGGAGCAGAAAATTTTCCTCTACGCCAAGGAGCCTGCTGCGAACAGAAGTTGAATATAAACCATGTGGCTCTGCGCATGATCAAATCGCACATTTGAGTTTCCCCGGTGACAAGAAATATCCGATCGCTAGTCGAGACTCAATGCAGACATTACTTGCAGAATTGAACTCCATTGAAGGTCGAACGGGCGTTATCGCAGTCATTCTACGCTCTACGTTTGTAGGCGCGGATCTGGATGGATTAAAGTGCTTACAAGGTCCGCGGGATGCAAAAAGCTTCATCAAAGTCGTGGACACCCTATGTTCAAAGCTACAAGACTTCAAAGTCCCGGTGATAAGCTTCATCGACGGACCGTGTATGGGAGCTGGTATGGAAATTGTTGCATCCTGCGACTTACGGTACGCGACAAGAAATTCTACTTTTGCCATGCCGGAGACGAGACTGGTGAGTGCTCAACTGGACAGTGCTATACCCCAAAATCTCAAGATATCAGGGGATGCCTTCTGTGGTCCAGGCTAGCCTGATCCCGGGTCTCGTCGGCTGGGGTCGAGCACGCGAGCTTTTGTACTTGGCAGATGTCTATGATGCGCAGACCATGTACCAATGGGGCTTTCTTAATAAGGTATTGGGAAGATCAGAAACGGAGCACGAGATAGCTGGACTAGAGAAGAAATTGGCCGATGTGGAGTCAAAAGCTCTTGTGGCGCAAAAGGCATTGATGAGGGTTTGTAAAAACTGCTCACATAGGGGAGAACTGAGACTGACAAGGCATGTAGGCGTGGGAGAAGAATGGAACAGAGCGAGCGGGTATTGATGCAAGCATCGAAGCGTTTGCCAATGCGTTCGTTGATGAGACGGCAACCGAGAAAATTCGAACTGTGCGACTTGCAATGAAGCGTCGCTAGAAATTTAAACACTATACTGCAAATTATTGCGCCAATGAGTCGGGACTAGAACGGAACCGATCGCATTTACGGATCCCATCGTAATTCGTAATACTACGCTTCACCGTTGGGTATTTAAATCGCCAATACCTATTCTATCCATTGCGGTAGTCTTAGGATTGACTTTATAAGCGTCGCTCGGTAGGCCATTTAGATACGCAAATTGCGCCGGCTTATGCACGGAGTGGTCGAACATCAAAATGATTGATTGCAGGATGATAAGCCATTGAGGTAGTGTAAGGAGCATGGCCTTGGTTGGTCTTGACGGCAGGCGAGAATGAGATCTCATTTCATCAGAAGTTTCCAACTCGCTCCGGGACCGTAACGGCGTAAATCTGGATTCTTCGCTGAGCAGAGCGCATCACCTATTCAATGTCCGTGTCAAAATTGCTCTCCCAAACCTTATGCTCGTTTGTTAGTCAGCATGACCAAAATGGGAAATAGTAAGGACCACAACCTCGACTTTCGACAACATCTACAAAATTCAACTTCAAGCAGGAATGACTTAACTCAGAAAATCGACAATGCTATGATCGTCCTAAATTCTGATACTGTGTGCTTCGAAACTTCATCTGAAATCCCGTTGACCTACAATGGACAAGTTCTCATTGAGGAAATCAGAGTAGAATGTGATTGCTCAGGCAAAGTCCAAGATTTGAGACCAAACTCGAGCTTTACTCGAGACTGTAATTTCGTAAAAAGTGAAAGAAGATATATAGTGTTGGAGACCGGTGCATTGGAAAGCGGCTGGCTTGCTCAATCGACCTTCGCAGTCATGGAAAACTGGCAGTAGTGGTGAACGAGCTATGCAGCCTGAAAAGTAAAAATTAATTTGAATTTGTAGGCAGATTTGCATTAAGGCGTGCTATCACGCCACAAGGCAAATGTTGGAGTTACTGATAGAGTTTGGTACGAGCGAAGAAAGAGCGAGGCCATGTGTCTCCCTTTGCGGTTTGAGGAGGAAATTTGATGGTTCGCTCTATGAAATTTAGTAGTATTGGAAGTATATGCTAAAGTAGTAGAAGCTCACTTCAGAGATCGAGTTACTGAGATAAATTCCCTCCAATTCCAATTGTATCACCACATCATCCTTTTGAAAAAGACTCATTTCCGGGAAGCTCGAAGGTCGAGTCAACATTGACCAGTGGCGTGACAACGTTTCTCCCAAGTCTACCAGCAGCTCGGTCGTGGTCCCATTCATCATCAGGGTTGTTGGGTCCACAGTAACTCTCAAACATATTAATCTGCTCTATGAGCCACGTCTTGCCGCCGTCGAAAGTGTGCATATTTGTGATATTTGCGCTCTGATACCGAATGTTCTGATCAAAGTTTGGATTTGGTGTTGCGAGGACAATGACTGTGTTCTCGTACGCTACATTGATAGTCAGAAATTGTGCTCGGTTGCAGCGTGCAAAAAGCAGATCTTTTTCGGCTTACTGTGCGCAGGCACCACGCCTATTGCGTTATAATCACATTCTACTGAAGGCCCAAAAATGTAACCCGCCCCAAAACCTAGACCACTAAGTTATACAAAACTAGGTAGCTTCTTTGTCATGGCTTACCAGTGGTTTCGTAAGACAAGACGGTATTGCCGACCGACGAAATCTGTGTATAACTTCCCGAGTAATAGTTATAAAAGTCTTTTCCTGCGTCAGTTGCGTAAGAAAACTTGGGAAGTGGACGACCGACACTCTATAGTGATCCCAGTGTCCGAAGCAGGAACAGGCCTGTATTCTGAGTATGTATTCAGAGGATTCGACAAGTTAACATAGCTTGACAAAATACACCATCCCCCTGGCTCGCCCCCACAGACTCTGATTAAAGCGTTAACCCACTATCTACCATTGTCAAACACTCAAACGTACGCCGTTGGATCCGCCATGGAGCCGAGAAAAGTCTGAACCATACCCTGCCCATAGATACTGGTCGTGTAGAGGGATGGGTAGAGGAAGACGGCATCCCGCTGGGGTCGGGGAGTTGGTGGGACTATAAGGGTGGTATAGACGTGGGAGATCCATGGATCTGTCTGTGGATTCGCCGAAATAGACATCATGGATCCGAACCAAGCACCGGACATTTGTCCAAGCGCGACCAACATAGTGAGTAGATAGGTGAATGTGAATGCCATGTTTGCTGACGGTTGATATCGACCGCGTGCTTTTGACGCAGAGTATTCGATGCTCCCAGTAAATCAATAAAGAGTTCCTTCGTCGGGGGAGAACTGCTTCTTAAATCTTCGTTATGCAGCAGACATTCTGTATTTGATTTTTCTTCAGGGAAGACAATCACACTGACCAACAGAAAAATACGAACTTAGTACGTTTCATGACACGGTGATGATTGATGCGGTGGGAATCCCCCAGATCTCAATCAAGTTGAGCAAGTAGTAGTACAGCGCTTATCATGAGTGTATGGCCGAGAATTGGTATCGGGAAGACACATACATCACCAAGGTTTGTGTCACTTGGCCGGTTGTGGTGATCCACCTCGAGCCTGTGGTAGGAAAATAGCTTCGGAAAAGAACCGGCAAGCGCCATCATGTTCGTACATTGCATTTTCTATCCTTGATGTTTCTTCGGCATAATCTTAAATACCTATCACAGACTTCCGAAGTAAAATGCATACCTACCTGGGCGGTTCGGAAAAGGCTTGGTTTTGTTGTGCAAGCTATAGACAAGCGCATACCTTAGAGTCAAACGAAGAAGCGGTGCAAAATGACACGTAAAGCCAATTCGACTTTCAACGCCATGAATGTGTTTGGCTGTTGAAATGAGAGTCGAGGCGAATGGTGATTGGAAACCTCCGCATTTCGCTAGGCTAGCGGTCCCGCATTTCAAGCTGATCGCTACACACGCATGTTGGTTGGTATCACCGAATGCTGTCCATGCAGAAATGGCCAAAGGTTTGAGATCTCATGTCTCCCTCGACAGCTTCGGCGACCTTATGGAAGTACGGAGTGATAATGGCAGTTGCCCTAATAAGACACGTCAGATCAAAAGAAGGGAGACATGTAATGACTAAACATTGGCCATGTCAGCGGATATTTGGCAGCGGGGACTCCGAGCCTCGGTTGATTTGAGCTCTGACGGCTCGCCTCGGTCTTCGATGACCCCAGGATCTCTTCTTTGTTTCCCTTGCCCTCATTTTCTTCCTCTTCAGCACTACCATACCTAGCTAAGGCATTGTATATTTAAACCAGTCATTTTTTTTATCTCCATCTCTTGGTCCACACGTTCCAAAATGGCGTCCCCTCGTAAGTCTTTCCATGATGGCATTGCTTCATTCCCATCACAAGCACGGGATTATTAATTTATCTCAGAGAGAATTCGCACGACTACGACAGACCTCTTGAAGATCAATCACCCGATTCTCCTTGCGGGCATGAATGTGGCTGCTGGACCCAAGCTTGCAGCCGCAGTGACAAACGCTGGGGGTTTGGGTGTCATTGGAGGCGTTGGATACACGCCAGACATGCTTCGAGAACAAATTGCAGAACTCAAGGGTTTCCTAAAGGACAAAAACGCTCCATTCGGTGTTGATCTTCTCATTCCTCAAGTTGGCGGCAGCGCAAGAAAGACCAAGTATGCTTCTCCGCTCACCGGACGTCTGATTACTATTTCGGTACCCAAGCTGACATGTGACATCGGCTATCAGCTACGACTACACCAAAGGCAAACTTGACGAACTAGTCGGTATAATAATCGATTCGGGTGCCAAGCTCTTCGTCTCTGCTGTCGGCGTACCTCCTCAGCATGTCGTCGATCGCCTCCACAAAGCCGGCATACTCTATATGAATATGATTGGACATCCCAAGCATGTCCCCAAGTGCCTCGAGCGCGGTGTCGACATCATCTGTGCTCAAGGAGGTGAGGGTGGAGGCCATACTGGTGACGTGCCAACTACTGTGTTGATTCCAACCGTGGCAGAAATGGTGAAGGGCAAGAAGAGTCCAATGTCAGGTCAGCCTGTACAGATAATTGCAGCAGGAGGTCTCTTTAATGGACAGAGCTTGGCGGCGGCACTGATGCTGGGAGCCACTGCTGTCTGGATTGGGACACGATTCGTTCTCAGCGAGGAGGCAGGTGCTCCGAAGGCACACCAGGAGGCCGTGAGGACGTCTGGATTTGATGATAATGTCCGGACAATTATCTTCACTGTGAGTTCAAAGCTTCATCGCTACTCTCATACCTTGGCCTAACTTTCATACCAGGGCCGACCCCTCCGTGTTCGCAAAAACGAATACATCCGAAACTGGGAGGAGAACCGGCAAGCCGAGATCAAGGAACTAACCGAGAAGGGTACCATTCCAGTTGAGCATGACATGGAGAACATTCCAGAAGACCTGTCTGATGAAGATGCGGACAGGATGATGGAGGAAGCGAGGCCGTTCTTGATGGGAAAAGCTGCTGCTGTAACGAACGAACGAAAGAGCGCCAAGGCCATTGTAGATGAAATGGTTGATGGTGCTTGTGATTGGGTGAAGCGAGGCTCGGGATATCTGGCGAAACTGTAAAATAATTCAAGGGGTACTGGCCTGGCAGCGGCATGGGATATATTTCGTGCTGCCTTTTGAGTAACGTATATATCTTACTCTTGAATCCTTTCGCTTTCATTGATTGTCTGACATAAGCGCCGTTCCCGTAATGACATATTTCGAGCAGCTTCCATCACTCACCTTTTCACTTTAGAACAGGAATTTTCACGGGGAATCTGTGAGTGTTATCCTCACAACCATCGCGTGTCACGCGTCAGTTTGCCACCCTCCCGTCAACTGCCAGTGACTAGAGCATAAAACTTCACGTCTTCGAGCCAACCTCCACCGCTTCTTCCCGTTTCTTCTTCGGTCACCAAGCTCTTTGTGCAAGATTCGTCCGAGGCTGCCGCGTGGAAGAAGCTCGAAAGCCTCTTCGAATTTGAAAACAAAACGCGTTAGTTCATTTCCTCCACCCGAAATCAGAGATCGAGTCGACTTACTCAGCTTATACCAAAGTCATCACGCTGAAAGAATAGTATCCAAGCTACTGACCTCAAAAACTTCATCATGCCTAGCAACGCGTAAGTCAGAACCCGTTCAAACTCTGTATCTTCCCCGGTAACGACCATAGTGCTGGTGATATGAGCCCAAATGAAGTTAGGGCGCGTGAAGAGCGCATCAAAAACAATTTTCTAGCTGCTATGCCGAAGTTTCTGGCGTCATTTGATTCCTCTAGCTTGCCATCATCGACCCCACAAACTCTGCTAGATGAAGGTTCAGAGAGTCCACGCCGTGACAGCCGTGCTTCCCCTTCCTCTCCTGAGTTAGCTTCACAGCAGCCAAAGACTCCTGCAGAGGAGGGAATCGAGGTCCCAGCCCATCACTCGCCACACTTGCTCGGCTCAACTTCATCTGCCCCAAAGACTCCTGGAGATGAAGGTGTCGAGACTCTATCCTATCAATTGCCTAAGTTACCTTCGTCTCCACTAGTGAGGCCAGAAAATGAAGGCGTAGAGACTCCACCTCATCACTTACCCAAGTCGCCTTCACCGCCACCAGCAACCCCAGAAAATAACGTTCTAGAAATTGCGCGCAGTCCTTCAAACTCTCGTACAATGCAAGTCACTTATCAAACCTCATTGGCTTTCTTTTAATAATGACGTAGGTCCGGCGAGATCAGTTCCGAAGATCTCAGGCGCCGCGAGGAACGAATTCGAAACAACTTTTTAGCCGCTATTCCAGGTTTCCTAGCATCGTTCAACTCACCTTCACCTCCTTACTCATCGGAGGCGCATGAAAGCGAAGCGCAGGTTGGCAACATCGAGCCCACAGACCATGGAAACAGAGAAGTCATCGGCAGCACCATAAGCGAGATTTCCATAGACAAATCTTCCATAGCGACTCCACCGCAAACTGTGTGGAAGAACGAGGCCGAGACGTCAGAACCAAGTGGCGCTACCAGCGTTGCTGGTGGGGGTGCAGGTGATCGTGTGGGTACTGACGAAGGGGAACCTGTCACCCCAATGCATCCGGATTCCAGTGCGACTTCGACTCAAGGAGGGCCGCCACCACAGACTCGCTCTCCACAACATTTCAAGCGGTCAGACCCTGATTACCTCAAACAGCTTGCGCTCAAGCAGCTTAGGAGCCAGCGAAGCGAGGAAGAAGAAATTAAGCAAGAGAAGCCGGAGGCAGTCACTCCAAATCTAAAAGCTGCCGAGCGCATTGATCCTTTCTTCGAGAAGCCTGGCGAACTTTCAACAGACTCCAAAGACAATGAAAAGACTGAAACGGGCTCGTCCAATGCGCAAGATGATACAAGCGACGACCGTATGCCCTTCGATTTACGCCAACTTCGCTCCGACATAGGCCCATTTTTCAAGCTTGCGACCTTCGACACTCCGAACTCCATGGACATGGTTAAATTTCCAATGTGGTTTCTGAAGGCCAATTGGAAGTCAGATGTTGAATTACCAGCAATGGCCAACCCATGTGAAAGTGGCTTACCCCAAATCCTAATCGTACACTCGGGAGCTCAGCCGTGGACACCTGCCGTGCCACAAATGCATGGTGCTTTTCTCTGTGTCTCTCTTCAGTCTACATACTGGCCGGTCATGCTTCCAACACATGTTATCATCGTCAACAAAGCTGGTACCGAAGCCGGTTACTTTGGCAAGTATGGCACGCCACGTATACCGATTGATTATCAATATAGTCTGCCGGAGCCGCTGCAGAAAGACGCCATCGCCCGCTTGTCAGAAACCACTAAGCAGTTTGTTATCACCGACCTCTACAAACATGGTGTTCTCGGAAATGTCTACTCGATGGATTACGTCAAGGCTCTCGCCGGCTACTTCTTTCCGGAGCTTTACAGCGGCGAAGCTCAAGATACAAAGATAGATCAGATGGAAGAATTGGGAGTGAAGCTGAAAAAGTTGCAGAAAGACGATATTGCGCAGGCCTTCAAAAATGTAAGTGTTGTGGTACGAACCCTGAGTAAAGTTAGTTGGAGACTGATGTCATGCAGGACCATAGTGACAACCCTCTGGGACTACAATTGCAATGGGTCACGTTGGAGGCTATGGGATGGGATGGAGAGTTCTACGAAAAGCTAATTGCGAAGCTCATTGCCACCAAATGAGGGAACAGTGTTTCGGTGGCGCAGTACGGACTGAAGGGTCTCCAATTTGATCAATGAACGAAGCAGGGCGGGATGACATTAGCAGAGAGTACATAAAAGTTGTACAACAGATATTGACCAATGCGAGACAAGATTCACTGCAAACTTCCCCGTAATATCTATCCAATTCGCGAAGTGCTGTTCTTCCCTGCCACTCAAATCATATCTGCGCGCCAATTCCCGATTCTTCACGGGAGTAGCTAATCCATCTGCGAGAGGCAAGCAGTTGACTGGGCTGTCCAGCTTCGTGGTTGGCTCATACCACCAATCCGCTCACGACCTAGCTGAGCTATTATACCTCGATGGCTGCCAGCGTCGCGTTCGTCATGTGGTTTATCCTCCTAAATATTAGTATATTTCTATTACCTCGCTCTCAACCCTTCTTCTCTTTCTCCCGATCGACCATAGTGACCTGAGGAATCCATTGCTCCATCTCCTTCGTCTCCTTTTCATTGGCCTTCATCCCTAACGCGCTCTCGATATTTTCAGAGAAGAAAAGACCGGCAGTGCCCCACGCTAGGACTCCAAGGCCAAAAAGGAGACGTGTATTAGGCGTGAGAGAGGTATAGGATTTCCAGAGTGACATTGGGGGTTAACTCGCGCTTTCGGATCGCAACAGATGCGTTTGGTTGGTCAAGAGGAGGTGGAGGTTTGGTGTGCTCTGGAATACTCGAGGTACGGAAGTTTGGAAGTAATGGTTTCGTTTGGTTCAAAGAAATGGAGGAAACCACGACAATCGAAGTAATTTTGTCTTAGCTTAGGAGCGTGTGAGATGTCGCTGCTCTTGGGTCTGACTGAGCGCACACAATACCTATGTGTGCTGGCTCTGCCGGCAGGAAGCTCTTCTCTTCAATGTGCCCGAATCAAATTCCTCTTCAACGTCGGTTTCGTATCACCGCTGCCCTAGTGCCCGCTACTTGGATATGATGTTAGAGTCAAGGGCCCGAAACGATATTGCAAACTTTCAAGAATAATAAGGGCATGAAGAGCGGCTCTTTGAAAGGGGATTGATTGGTCACCCTTTGCGGGCAGACGATCACGGCGCAAGTGGAGAGGTTGAATTTGTGTCGCTTTATTACATAATCCAGTTGTTTTTTACGCCTCAACTCTGATACGATAACTAGACATCATCCGCGAGGCGAAGTCCGTATGTCTTGGATTTGATGTTGAAGATCACCCCACCTAGTCACCGTTTACGAAGTGCTCTTCCAAATCCATCTTCTCGACTCAATGTGCCAACATACTTGGCCGGACTTTCCGGTCTGACCATAGATAACTTCTGGACACGACCTGAGCAGCCTCACATTTCCCAAAGAGTGAAATATTTGTCTCCAGGAAAAAAAACATTACGGGAATTTCCCGAGGGAAGTGACAGCAGAATATTATCCAATGTGTGGGAAAACGCTACTAGTAACCGCCATGTTCGACCTGGGACCTACGAAAACTTCAAACCCACCTTTATGCAGAAGCAGACACGAAGATACTTTTCAGGAATACCCCAAGGCAACTGTGTGAAGAGCATACAATTGGTCACTAGCTCGCAGAGACGGCCACCAAAATCTCCATGCCTCAAAAATGTTCCAAAACGAGGGCAAAGGAACATGAGTAGGGCCAATGCCACCGCTATGTCGGATGCCCATTCTGCGATCATCGCTCTGGGCAGTAACGTGGGTGATAGAATTGTTATGATTGAACAGGCCTGTAAAAAGCTTGATGAACACACACAAATTCAAATAACCAGAACGAGTAGCTTATGGGAGACGAAGCCTATGTATATTGAAGACCAAGGGGACTTTATTAACGGGGTTTGCGAGGTTAGTCGTTCCTATAATTTCTACAATTCTCGATCAATTTCCTGACCAGTAAAGATCTCCACATCTTTGGAACCCGAGGACTTGCTCAATGCGCTGAAAGAAATTGAGAATAACCTTGGACGGGTCAAAATTATCGACAAAGGGCCTCGTTCCGTTGATCTTGACATTATCCTCTACGACGATATTCAGTATAGTTCCGAACGGCTTACGATACCTCATCCTCTGATGCTGGAGCGCGAATTCGTACTCCGGCCACTTTGCCAGTAAGAACTTCGCATGACTGATAACTAAGAGATAATGCTAAGATGTCCAAGGCTGATTCCAAACGCTGTACATCCAAGATCGTCCACACCTTACAAAGAACACCTAGCTGGCCTCACCGAAGCAACGTCAGCTCCGCCAATGTCGACAGTCACCCCTATCTCTCCGAGTCTCCCCCACCTGACCGCCCTCAACTCCTCCCGCCAAACCCACATCATGGCCATCCTCAACCTAACCCCCGACTCCTTCTCCGACGGCGGCCGCAACTCCCCCACCGACCCCTCCTCCCTACACACCACCCTCCTCTCCGCCATCCACGCCGGCGCCACCATCCTCGACCTCGGCGGCCAATCCTCCCGCCCGCACGCAACCCCGATCTCCGCCACCGAAGAACTCGCCCGCCTCAACCCCGCCCTACACCTCCTGCGCACCATACCCGACGCGCGCAACGTCGCCATCAGCATCGACACCTACCGCGCCGCCGTCGCCCGCGCCGCCATCGCCGCCGGCGCCCACATGATCAACGACGTCAGCGCCGGCACCCTGGACCCAGATATGCTGTCCACGGTCGCCGAGCTCGGGTGCACCGTCTGCCTGATGCACATGCGCGGTACGCCCGAGACCATGATGCAGGCCCCGCACACGACCTACCCAGACGGCGTGGTCGCGGGGGTGGCGCGCGAGCTGACGGAGCGCGTGCGTGCGGCCGAGGCAGCGGGGATTCGGCGCTGGCGCATCGTGCTGGATCCCGGTTTGGGGTTTGCGAAGACGGCGGAGCAGAGCCTGGAGCTGGTCCGGGGGTTGGGTAGGCTGCGGGAGGCGGAGGGGTTGCAGGGGTTGCCGTGGCTGCTGGGGCCGAGTCGTAAGGGGTTTGTGGGGAGGGCGTTGGGTGGGCGGAAGGAGGCGAGGGAGCGGGAGTGGGGGACGGCGGCGGCGGTGGCGGCGTGTGTGCAGGGGGGAGCGGATGTAGTGAGGGTGCATGAGGTGGGGGCGATGAAGGATGTGGTGAGGGTGAGTGATGCGATTTGGAGGGTTTGAGGGAGCATACGTGAGGGCAAGAAAGTTCAGGATTGGAGTAGTCTGAGGAGCATATGCGATGACAATAGAGATGGTCTCTGCTGCAGTTCCAAAGGAACAGGCTTCAGGACAGCTATGTGTCAACATCACGCTGCTCACTAAGTTCCTATCTTAACCAGATTTCCTTCCAACCCCTACCAGAAGACCCACTCTCACTCCTACACACCGCATCAATCGCCTCGCGATATACCGCTCCCAACCCCACTCGCTCAGCAACCTCTTGATTTCGTGGATCTCGTTCAATCAACATGACGAAATAGGCAGTCCATTCAATATCAACCTCGGATTCAGATCCAGATTTGAGTTCTCTTGGTGGAAACTCATTTTTCACGACCGATTTTCGAGGTGCGTCGGAGAGCACTAGGAATTCATAGGTTCGTTGAGGGTCAGGGTCGTAGTGCCATTCAGTGTTGAGCCAGATGGCCCCGCAGGGAATGGACGTTTGGGGGGCGGAGTTGTAGTAAATTATATAGGAACGGGAGGAAGAGGAAGATACTGGGTCGTGGACGAGGTGGGGGGTGCATGTCAGGTGGAGAGGAAGGGAGAGGGTTGTGAAGTGCAGGAGAGAGGAAGTGTCTGCAACTGAGGGCGAGGAAGTGGAAGAAGAGAGTGTTATAAGTGCTTGAACTTTGGGGGCTGGTGCTGGTGAAGTCTGGACATGGTTGACGAAGTTGTGGAAGCGCATGTTGGCTTGCTTTTGTCGTTGGTAAGTGCTTTCAGAAGGGATTTGCATCAATGGTTGGCCGTTCAGATCATACACGATCCAGTTGATCCAGGTATGGTTGCACAACCAATTCTCAAGCTGGGTGCCATTCATGCTGGTAAGAGCCATGGAAATTGTTCCAGTCCAGCCACACCATGACCATGATGGCCACCCATTGGATTTGCGACGGACGGATTGATTAGCTTGCCACAAGATGGCCCAGTCGAAGACGTATATTGGGAGACCGTACAAATGGTCGAGTTCTGGCTTGCATGCGTTGCTCATTCGTTTGCAGAGGACGCTGAGTACACCTGTGAAGGCGTTGAGGATGTCAGAGTCGTAGGTGAGTTGACGAGATGAATATTCGTATAAAGAGCCGACGTAATCGGAATGAGGCTCTCCTGCTGCAGTAGATCCGCTAATGGAATGCTTGAACGTCATGTCAAAACTAGTTTGCACTTCAAAGTCTTCGAGATAGACGTCCTCGCGCCAGAGAGCAGATCGACATCGGAACATCATTAGGCCTTCTAGGAAGATGAGACATCGTCGGGAGAGACAGCTCTCCTGGTATCTTTGGGCGTGTGGAAATGTCAGCGAGATCCTTATGATTTTAAGAAAGACTTACGTCCAAGCTCTTGACTCGTAGACGGACTGGTTCAACCCATCGACAATGTGTTTGGGGCAGGTGAGTCTTAACCCTGGAGAGATGTACTCCAGTGTTTGCTGTTGCCCTCTCGATTTCGGGCAAACTCCAGGCAATCCTGCTTGAGCATCTTCACCAGTTGCTGCCACAATGGTCATGAAAGCCCGATCGTAGATTAGGTGCATGTAAGGGATCAAACTATTTTTATCGCTGGAGTCATTTTGCACGATGCATAAGCTATCAATCCAGACGTATCGAATGGATAGTGATGATGCAAGGGTTATAGTGTCTCGAATGGTCTTGGGGAGATTCCGCCAAACCTTGTTCAGAGCTCCTTTCACTTGCAGGTCCGGGAGGTTGTCCTTCAATAGTTTGAATACTTTTACCGAACCCCATACGTAACTCAGTACAAGAAACTTACAGTCCGGAGGGGCTCGAACAATACATCGATCCCATGCATCAATTGTTCTAAAATTTGACGGAAACTCCCATTCTAGTGATGCTGAAGGCTGCTCACAGTCTTCCATGTGCCATTTTTGACAAAGCTTCATCCACTTCTTGATGCGCTTAACGTTTATAGATGTATCCTTGATTTCTCGCCCGAAGAAAAGACCCTCCCGGCCAGGGAGATCATCAGCGAGAGGGATCAGTCGATTATACTCGTTGAATGACGGTGGCCACGGCTGAGGCAGAACCCGGAGACAGCGCACTTCAGGCCCGTCTCCACCCCAGAAGAAGCCATCCTCTTGCCAATAGAGCTGACATTGGATGTCTTTGTCTTGCTGGCTGGGGGATATATTCGATCCACCGGTGGCTTCGACGAGGAGACGGCACAGTGTACAGAAGCTTGACTTCTCACGAATTGACTGAAGGGAACCTAGGCTGTGGAAGCGCTCGAATGAGTCTTGGTCCTGATTGGCCTGGACTATAAAGTCCTTTGGGGATAGATTGAAAGATTTACAAGTTCCGCAAAGCATTGTATCATGAAAAATGTACTGAGCAGTAGTCGCCGGCTATATGATGTCGTTTAGCAAAGGGACTAGGATAGTTCGAAGCAACATGGAGGATTTGGACAGTTGTGGGACCTAGGTTACGCCTACAGGCCGAGCCTGAAGATAAGATCCTTGATTTGTCTCATTCACGGCCACCACCAATAGACATACTCCGTGTTGCCTTGAAGCAGGTTTCCTTAAAGCGGGTTGCTTGTGCGTTGAAGTGGAATGGATTTCAAGCTAGCTCCGGGGTGCTCAGAGGTTGTTTGGGCCACAGCGACAGGGGGTGCACAAACTCGTGGGTTACTTTTTCCCGCCAAATTTTAACAAGAGCAACTCTAAATGTTGTCTAAATTTTTTGAAAAACTCAAAATAAATTCTAGAATATCAAATTATTCATGCATCGCATTTTTATTTAAAAAACTCTAATATACTGTAGTTCTTAAAGTAGTTGATATATCAGTGCTTTGGTGATAGATTGGCGGACAATACAGTGACCCACGAATTCATCCACCCCCTGTCGCGTCTCTAACCAAATCGTGGGCCAAGATTACTTTAAGAGCTGTGGCAAGCTCCGATCTGCAATCTAATGAGATAGCCCACTTACGGCCAACGCATCTCGGAGATTCCCAGTTGCCGCATGGTTCGGATGCCATGATGGGATGAAGGGATCAGTGCCTGTTATAGAGTTATAAAACGAAGCAGGCTTGCGAAAGGCTCCTCCCAAAAAGATCGACAGAGCTGGAAGTTAAGGGGCAGACCAGTGAATTGCCAGTGTAGGCCTTTTTGAGTTCGAACCTGTAGGATGAGGAGTAGGCAGAGGAATTTGTTTGAGTCTTCTGATTGATGGCAATGCATTTGCCTAGATGTCGCGTGTACATGTTGAAAGCTCACAAAAGGGGTATTCTCGTATATTTCTTACATTAACTCCGCTCCGCCCAGCCAATCTTTTAGTATGACAGAGCGCCAACGCTAGCGATGAGATCTAAGCATTTGCTTTCCTTTAATCTACTGTTTCTCGGTCCCTTTCTTTCCTCTTCCTCTTCTTGGCCTTTGCCACCCCATTCTCCTTCGGAGGCTCGAAATCTTTCTCCCTTTGTTTCCTTTTGGCTTCCATCTTCT
Organism: Astrothelium subdiscretum; assembly: GCA_021030935.1. Classification (NCBI taxonomy): domain Eukaryota; kingdom Fungi; phylum Ascomycota; class Dothideomycetes; order Trypetheliales; family Trypetheliaceae; genus Astrothelium; species Astrothelium subdiscretum. The sequence continues at coordinate 273,266 of JAGFMW010000200.1, forward strand.
CTTTCATCTTCTCCTCCCGCTCCTCCTTCTGCACTCTCTCCTTCGCCTGCTGGCCTAGGAAGAACTCTCCGCTCTCAATCTGCAAGTCAACCTTACTCTTCTCTTGCGGCGGCGGAAATGGTGTATACGGCTTCTTGCTTTTATCTGTGACCTTGAATGGCTTCCTTCGCTGGCTCAAAGTCCGCTTCTTGAAGTTTGGGAGGAATCGAGTCCAATTCTCGTCCTTTAGTTCGGGGTCTTTGGCCAGCTCGCGTTTAATCATAAGTTCTTTAATGTGATAAATAGGATGAACATTGCGCATGCAATCTTCTACAACTCGACGCACTTCCTTCAAACCTTTGTAGGAGCCCATGGCGCTGACCGTGTTGCCCTGAACCATAATGTAGCATTGCGTAAGAAGCTCAAGCGCCTTGAGAGTCGTTCCATTGGGTCCCAAGATCCGCTGTCGTCTCTTCACAAAGCGTTCCTTGTTCCTTACGAGGTTTCTTATCTTGATGATGTCTGCGACAACACCGTCTTCGAGTATTTTGACTGCCTGAGGGGCTGGTACTGAACGAGCGAGGAGACGTATGAGGTCTCGAGCGTTAAGGATTGCAGCTGGATCGAAGGTTTTCCGGGTGGTCTTAACGCTCATTGAGCCTTCAATCAAATCAAGCGTGCATGCAATTCCGTGACTTTTGAGAGAATTTGTGATAAGAGGCCATGCCTCTCTTAGATAGACTTCGCGGTACTTCGGAAACTAGAACACGAATTTAGTCCAGCTATGTGCCGCAACTTGTCCACAGAAGAGCTCACCAAAGTAGCGAATGAGGATTCCTCAGCGAAAGTTCCGGCCTCATTATCTTCGGGCTTGAAAGCATCTTCCTGTTGGTCTACGTCAGTACAAGACTTCGTCGTGGAAGATTAAGAAGCAAGCCTGGCCTTCCACTTGTCGATGTCCTCGGTATCCCAAGGTTTATCCTTGTCGTGGTCACCCGGCATCTTCGAGTATTACAGCATTCGTACGAAGTAGTAATCGGTTCAATCTGGACGAGGATTGAAGAAATTCTTGGGGGCGGGGCGGACCTCCGCGGCGAAAAGTCCGTCCCAGCCCGCCATGGTTCCGCCCGCTTTCCGCACAAGCTCTGACTAGGAATCGCGCAAACGAATCTTCGCGGCTTTAATTTTCGTTTCATAATCTCAGTCGCAGCACGTGCTAAATTGCCATCATGCCGCAAGCTTTGCCGGAGCTGAAGAAGGTTTGTCTCTTTTCTCACATTCTAGGTCCTCCTGTATTGAGCTATTTAACTCTGACTGGATCCATAGTACCTCGACAAGCGTCTCTTCATTCAACTGAACGGTAGCCGCAAAGTCATAGGTGTGCTTCGAGGATTTGATGTATGTCCTTGCGCCGAAAATCTACCTTCTCCTCTAGATTGCATCACTTTCTGGGGCTCCGCTGACAGGAAATGTTCATTCCAGGTCTTCTTGAACATCGTCCTTGACGAAGCCGTAGAAGAAAAGCCCAATGGCGAAAAGGCCAGGATTGGCATGGTCGTACGTGTATTGCCAGATCGATTTGGTTGAGGACCTCACTCACAATGTCAGGTTATTCGCGGTAATTCGGTGGTGATGCTGGAGGTATGTGGTCTCGTATCGCGTCGCGTTCTTAGATATCGCTGATTGTTCCTTTATAGGCTCTTGAACGAATTGGCGGAGACGAGCGTGGCGGGAGATAAGCTTCTGAATGTTTAAATACATGACCGATCGGAGTTTTCGACTTCTGGTGGTTGGTTTTCGTGGAGGAAAAGCGATGGAAGTTGGACGGAAGGCGCCTGTCCATTACGCACCGTCTGCCCTCTGGATCTCTCATGAGCACTAGGATACCCATTGTCCAGGTATGCTCCATCTGCCAGCTTCTTACACGTCGGCTATATATTTACACGGAAAACAAGACTTGCCCTCGACGCAAGATGGGCATTCTTCAGACAGTTGTCCGTTCTCATGCGTGAACGGATTCGAGGTCTCGATATCACTCGACAATGTGCGGCGCATGGCAAAATGAATCTATTTCAAACATTATACACGGGCCAATGCTATAATTTTGCAATCCCTTCCCTATCTAACAACTTCTGTACCAAGCTCCAACCAACCTCGGCAAAAGGTGCCATTTGCACTGCATATTCTCTCGCTCTGGCGCTACTTGCCTGCCTCAATGCGTACCGCGCCGCAATCCCTTGCATAATGATAGAGCCCCTGAAGATGCCAAAAGCGTCTCCCCATAACATCTCTGATCTTGGATCCCAGCCGGCAACGTCGCGATACAGCTGCATCAACTGTTCTCTTGAAGGCATCCCAGGTGTGCGTCTTGGAAGAAACGCCTCGCTACCGCGGCCAATCTCTCTAGCTGTCTGAGAAGAAGCAGTAGTGAAGGGGGTTAAGAGGTTGGCAAGGTCCGAAAGAGGATGACCTATAGTTGACATTTCCCAGCTGTCGTGGATTTAGTACATTGGTGGCCATATGCCATGGAAAGCTGAGAGACTCACTCCAGAATTCCAATTACCCTAGGCTCCGTCTTGTGGAAAACGAGATTGTCGATTTTATAGTCCCCATGAATCAACGTACTTCTATCCACTGGTTGTGTCTTCGGATTGCTGAAGAACTTCACCATCTCATCGAAATGTGGTATTTTGCCAACTGGCTCTTTCGTGTCTACATCAGCCGCTTGTGCTTGTGCTGCAGATATCGTTGCAAATGTCGCCAATTGCCGGTTGTAGAAGCCCGACGATTTGCCAAAGCTCTCCAAATTCACACCTTTGGGGCTGACTCGATGGAACTTGGCCAGTGTCCGAACAGCATCGTGCCACCTTCTCAATGTTAGTTTGTAAGCGGGAAAGATATTCGAGGATCAAGTACAATTCCGCCCGCTCTGCAGGCGTTACGTTCGGCATGGTAGGGTCTTCGAAGATTCGACCGTCCAGGAACTCCATGATATAGAATGGTGTGCCAACAACGCTGTCATCCTCACACAAGCAGTACGTTTTCGGAACAGGAACATCTGTAGTCTCCAAAGCGTGGATAATTCTGTACTCGCGGTCTACTTTATGCGCAGTCTTGGACAAGAGCTGGCCGGGAGGTTTCTTGCGCAAAACAAATTTTTTGCCATTGCGATCGGTGAGCTGGTATGTCGGGTTCGATTGACCATACCCAAACTATAGGAATTTGTCTTCTTGTCAACTGGTAGGTTCCAACAGATCTGCTACCAGGTGGATGGTTAAATACCTGCTTCACTTCCAGAGGGACCTTGATCTCATGCACACTGCGATCAATGTATCGCTCGAGCGACGGAACGTCTATAGGTTGGCGAACGGCACCTGCCATTGCTGAAACATTCAAGACATGAGAGGAGTCTAGCTCGTTGGCTGCTCATGTTTGATATCGAGGTTACGTGGGGCTCGTTCCAGACCGAGGTATTTTTCTGCTGCATCATGAAAATCCGGGGTATCCTAGGTTTGTTAGGAGCCGCCGCGTATGCCAGCAATCCATCTGTTGCATGTGCGCAAGATTCTGGAAATCATGTTGCAAAGTTACAATGGCCTCTGCTGGGTGATTTCCGCTGATTATGGAATCAGTATACTCCTTGGTACCTACGGCTTTTGCTGTTGTACTCTGAATCGTGGAACACATGGCAGTCGGGTGCGAAATTCTCCATCAGTATTTGATGCTGCCGGATGCTTGAACCATCCGATCACATCGTTTTGGATTGAAGGAAGACGAAAGCGCAAAAAATCTCGTTCTTAGTTAATATACGTGTCAGCGTACTGAAATAATCGACATTTCGCATATCCAAGTGATGGCTACCATAAAGAGTACCCAGAAGAAAATTTAACTAGTATAATACAGCAAAACGGTTTTCCAATCCTATCAGAATCAATATACTCCAGCCTCTATTCTTGACACTTGAAACTCCATCTGCAAGTCGACCATTTGAGCAGGATTGATATAAAGTGTGTAAAGCGTTTACAAGCCGAAAACGTGACGACTTGAATAGAGCTAGCCATCGGTTTCATCTGCACTACCAGGCAGCTTTCAGGCTACTTCGATGTCATTCATGACGGATGTATGAAAAGCTAAGGGAACGACATCGGCAGGTGCGCGAAGTTGTCCAGGAAAACCCTGGTCATAACGCCTGAAGCCACACAGAGACTCCTGAGCGAAGATGTTTGAGCATTCGGCCGATGCAATCTTGAGAGACCTCGTCATTCCTTCGCCGAATTGAATGTATTCGCAAAATATAGTCTCAGCAAGGCCAATGACTTTCTCGAACAACCGCATTCAATGCTAAGGACACAGAATTATATCCCGTCACATTGGAGGGGTGAAGGCCTCATGGATCCCACAGGATGATGCGTATATGCGTTTCGAGAAGTCGATGACAGGCAATGGCAGACGGTTCGTGGCGTGCTCGTGGTGTGACTCGCGAAACATTTGTAGAGTCGCCGATGAACCAAGTCATAGAGGGTTCACAATTCGGCATCCAGCTCTTGCCAAGCTTTATTGATTTTTTCCCTTCGGATTCTTGCCTCCTCCCGATTCTTGGCTGTACGTTCGAGGCGTGCGGATCGGAGACATTTGTTGACCTCGCGTTTGGCGTCGTTGCACATGCCTATGGATCTCCACAGAAATCCGCGAGCGTGACATTCATCAAGGGCCATCATAACCTCTTCGCAGCCTGTTGATGACATCAGCTGAAAAGGTTTAACAGATTTCATATGCCTAGTCGATTTTACCTTTATTATCTGGTGTATGTAAATGCGGATGCATGTCGAATGATTCTCAGATACCAGCGAGATAGGTTTGTTAGGGTTGCTTGGGAACGACTAAGAGAGGAGCTCGCAATCTCCTAGGGTTCGGCTGGCCCGAGCGCAGAAGGTGAACCGTGACGAAATCCGAGTTTACCTCAGGTCTCTCGCAACCTAACTTCTTCATAGAGCGTCGCCTCTACAGCTCTAGCATAGGCAATCACTGTGCTAGAAAGCTGCACAGGATCATGTCACAGCAACAAGTCTCAGTTAAAAAGCAGCAAGGTCCGAATCCCTAACCTATAACTTCTCGCGGTTACAAAATTTAACTCGGCGCAGAGCTTCAACTGCAATACACAACCTACAAAAACAACCTTCAACAGATTGCACAGAAGATAGGCGATGTAGAGCAAGAGACTGAAGAGCACAAGTGCGTTGAGTTCATTTCACACCGCTCGATCCTTTTGCTCTGGCCCATGAATCATGACGGATTTCATGATATCTTAGTCAAAAAAGCCGCGATGATTCACCGCTCCACGGCCTCCGTTTGAAACTGCATTAGTGACCACCACTAACTTTCATCCCCATAATTAGGCTTGTGCTCGAGACTCTTGGTCCTGTTTCGCAAGACCGCAAATGCTTTCGCATGATTAATGGCGTCCTTGTTGAAAGAACGGTGAAGGACGTCGTTCCGGCGCTTCAGACTAATCTGGACGGTCTGAAGAAGGTCCTGGATGATCTGATGAAGCAATACAAGACCAAGCAGGATGAGATGGAGAAGTGGAAGGTATTTTCCGCCTTGGCGTGCTTTGAGTCCAGAGAGTTCCGCATGTTGACCTGACCCTAGAAAAAGAATAACGTGCAAGTGGTGCAACAATAACGATCTCCGGCTGTTCCGCAGAAATTCAATCCAGGCGAAGGTACGGAAGACCCACCTGTCTCATCCGGCTCTACCACCCGTGTCATCATCGTCAGGGATCAGTATGGATGACAGCGGGCTGCGAAACGCTGCACCTAAGCACAGCAAAGGTTCTAACATAAAAAGAAATATTAGCTTCGTGGCTTGTATGCCTTGCTTATGTCCTGGTTGCGGTTGTCGTGACGTGTGTGCATGCGGAGGTGTTTAATTCGGAGGATGGAAGGGGAGCGGACATGTGCTCCTGATGCGATCTTGGTTCTGAAGGCATTCTTTTGATCCATATTAAAGACCAGGAGCGGCCCGCAAGATGAGTTGGCGGGCATGATTTTGACACTTCGAAGTACACACTCGTTCACGTGGCCAAGGCGAGCAAGGATTGGGCATCGATGTATCTTCTGAAAGGGTCACAGTGCGTAAGCTGAGCGTGCAGTACTATCCGCTAATATAGCTGAAGTCTGAAGTCTGAAGTTAAACCGGTCGGCGAGGCGGACGAAAAGATATGTGGCTTGACGCAACGATGCGTTGTCGTTCGAGCAAGGCTGAGGGCTTGTTGCTCGATCGGCAACTAATGCGTTGTGTAACCCGTCAATATGGGTAGAAAGTTGATAGGGTACCTGTACATGTAGCTCTACGCCTGATCTCAGGCACGCCAATGAGGGAGATGACCGGGCTGAACGCCCAGCAGGATGGGCTTTCGCGGGCGGTCGACGGCCATGAATAGAAAAACCTTCGCTCTCAACTCTCGACATGTCGCGCAGCCGAGTCAGGCTCTCGTCTACTTCAGCGTCTGAACATGGTTCCTGTCGTGCGGGCCCACGATGGATGCGAGATGCATGCTAGTCAACCCTCCAAGTTGGCCGTGACAACGCATTCGTTCGTTTCTGTCTGGGAGCGACATGACGTATCGCAGCCTCGCTCCCACGTCCCCACGAGGCGCGGCGTGGGGTTCGTGGGTTCGTGGGTCCCAAGGTTGTTGGGTTGTCGGTGTCGGTGGTCGACGCGGACGGCCGGATTCGCTTCCAGCGATTGGTGAGGCACAGCTGAAACAACGCATCGCGCCCACCTCTCATTCCTCCGTCTACTCTTCCATTTTCTGACTGGTCGCCAATTTCTTAAATCCCCTCCAATTGCAACGGCGAGCGCGGTGTCGTCACTTTTTGCTCGCCGCACCCCCGTCCTTGACTTGCGTCCGCCGCAATCTCAACATCGGTCGCGTCGAGGCTTCACGCTTCTGCGGCGCGCTTCTTGCGCCAGCGCTGCCCGGCCTGCCCTGCCCTGCCTCAATTCGACCTTGCCCGCAGCGGTGTGCGCCATTGGGCTGTCCCGCGTGTGTGTTTCCTGTTGGCGCGGGAGCTGGTCTTCGTCGCCGCCGCGGCGCTGTCGACGACGCGCGCATCCACAATCCTCCACTCGAGATTCCTCGCGCATGCGACTGCCACTCTAGATACTCTCGATCGCTGCCGTAGTCAGCTAATCCGGCGCACGCGATCGCGCCCGTCGCTCGCAGTGAGTTGCAATTGAGTCGCCGTGCAAGTGGCACTGAGAGTGCGTGGGTAGCTCCTGCATCTGAAGCTTCCAACCGCAAACTCGGCCATCCATGAACTATTATCAGCCAGCTAATGCTTGACCAGTTCACACGCAACCTTGCAGACCCGCCTCTTTGCGCTGTCACATCCCCTCCGCCGAATCCGTCGTATCGCTCACACGCGACGGCCGTTGCGTGTTACCATCCGTCCGCCTATCGCTACCCTCGCCGGAGCCGCAGCGCCGTTCGACAAGCGTAGCGTCCATTGCTGCGCCAGAAGTTTCCGGCTGCGTGCTTCCGCAGCAGGTGCAGCCCTGGTCTCTGGCCCGTTGCACAAGCTCCCGGACTAGCATCACTGCATTGACGCACTCCGGCCGAGGCCGCATATACGGTCGACTCGAAATCGGTCGTGACGTGTTCCCGCCAGCGAATCGTTGCCAGCAGACAGCTCACCGACCGACGAAAGCAGGGCCCTAAGCCCTGCAGCCGGCCGAATACAACATGTCCGCAAGTCCCCAGAAGGAGACGGACGTGGAACCTGGAGTGCAGTCGCCTGACGACAACGAGCCGCCTATGGACCGTGAAGCTCAGGATACACAAGCGCAAGGACTCGGATACGAATTCGAAGTCAAAGAGCAGGACCGATGGCTACCGATTGCAAATGGTTAGTAACCTTTTTATGTGCAGCTCCCTCGTCTGTGATTTGCGCGCAATCTTTGCTCTTGCATGCCACTGCGTGCCATGGCTGGTGCCGCTGCTCGCCCTCGACGAACTGCTCTTTAATCGCGCGCCTCGACCGTCTCGGCCACCGAATCAGCATTTTCCCTTGGAGGCCACCCTTGCCCGTCGGTTGCGGCCGTTGAGCGCCAATTCGTCGAGATTGCTGACCCGCGGTCATGTCATCCGCCTCCCCGCCGTCTGATTCTCCAGCGCGCGACACCGCGGAACGCGCACAGAGGGCCAGTGGCAGAGCTTCAAGCGATAGTTTTGCATCAGATGCTAACATTCGCAACTTTGCTCCAGTCGCCCGAATTATGAAGACCGCTTTGCCCGAGAACGCCAAAATCGCCAAAGAAGCCAAGGAGTGCATGCAAGAATGTGTGAGCGAGTTCATCTCATTCATCACAAGCGAAGGTACGTCGATCAGTGATGCCAACGAAGCAACGCATGTATTTCTTAACTCAAATTCCATTCACAGCATCGGAAAAATGTCAGCAAGAGAAGCGAAAAACTGTCAACGGCGAGGATATCTTATTCGCCATGACATCGCTGGGCTTCGAGAACTATGCCGAAGCGCTGAAGATCTATTTGGCTCGATATCGCGAGGTAAGCTGCTATACTTTCTTTTCCTAACCCCCTGCCCACCCATGCCCTCTCCACTACAAACCCCCCTCCCCCCCCCTCCCCCCTCGGTCATCCACGCTCGTTCTTAGCCTGTTTCAATCTGGCCAAAAGACGAAATAATCTGAACTATTGGTATTGATGGGTGGCACGAGAACCTCCTTGCCCGAGGCGAGAACCAGAACAAGCCTGCAACCGGCGCTCCCGGCAGTGGCGCCGGCGGGGCCGGGGGTGGTGGGGGCCTCAGCGAATCCAGTGCCGCTGGCTCCGCAGTGGGCGGCAGCGGGTCCGCCGGCGATGGTGCAGGTGGCCCCAATGCCGCCGCCGCCGCCGCCGCCTCCGCCTCCGTCTTCGATCAACAGGCCGCCAACCACAACGTCCTGAGCTCGGGCCTCGAAGCGGCGGGCGACGACCCGAATGCGTTTGGCTACCATGTGGCGCACAATGGCAGCGCGGGCGACTTCTAGCGCGGCGTCGGGCCACGCTGCCAGGCTGGAGGAGGAGGAGGATGATGGTGATGATAAAGATGGTATTGGTGGTGGTGAGGGTTGTGGTGATGTTAACCAGCCGGCAGCGTGTGGTGAGGGAAGATTGGCCGGGAGGATGACGAAACTTTCTTGTCTGCTTTTGTCTTACTATAATTACCACGAGGCTTTCCAATGGGACCTTCCGCCCACTCTCCGTCAGCCTTTCCATGGACGGACGCCATGCGCACAGAGTACGAACCGTACGGAGATGGCGATCGGAGGGAGTCTTGAAGATGTGCGGTGCAGAGGATCCCCGTACGCATTGTGCACGGAACAAACCGCTATTGCCTTTCCCACGGCCGCGCAATTTCGGACGACCGAGGAGATTCGCTCTTTTCCAGATGACTATAATCACCATCCTCGCTCATTTCGATATTTTTATGGCGAAAGCTAGCACTCCATTCTTTAGTGCTCTGACTTTGCGGAAAGAAGAACAAGGCCGTACACTTTCGGGATCATATTTGGCTCTGAAAAGCTTGCTGTAGTCTCTTGTTTGATTGGGCGGAGCTGTGATTAGGGGAAGGAGGGCAGAAGGTCAAAAGACAGAGGGTCGCCTTGTATATTTTGTAAGGTAGGAGTATTCGGATCGAAGGACAAGGCATGGGAAATGTGCAAGGGAGAGGGGAAACAAGCATAGATCTCCTTCTCGCTCGCGCTCTGATACTGATTCTTTACTATGTATTGTCTCATTAAGATGCTAAGTGCCAACCTTGTACACCTTGTTGTGGCTGGCTTCTTTCGCTGTATCAATTATCGGTCTGCAACATCTATTTTCGGGCAGCCGAAAGAGGACAGCATGCGTGGGTTGACTGCCTACGCAACTAGGCACGATTTGATGGAGATCAATGTCACTCAAAACCAACGATGATTCAAATCTGCTCTACAAACACACGATGGCGTTCAAAGCTCATCTCTCGCTTTTGCTTCTTCGTATTTCGCTGCTTCGACCGGCTCTTCCCACATCCGTTTCTTAGGATTTCGCGGCCGGTCTGAATCTACCAGCACCGTACCATCTGCTCGACGCGGCAGGCCATCATCTGGGATTCCCTCCTGACTCTTCTTCCCCTGCCCCTCATCCGCCCTGCTCGCCTCCGCCATCTTCCCCACTTGTTCCGACAAACTCTCACTCTGACCACTCCCCTGCCCCGACGGCCCTTGCTTCGCCCCAACACCTCCCGCACCAGCCCCAATATTCTGTCTCGGCGTCTCCCCCATATTATACCTCGGCGGTCCCCCCTGCGCACTCGGCTGCACCTTCAGCGGCGGCCTCGTCGAACCCCCACCCCCACCAACACTCACCACCGTACCAGCTTCCTGCTGCTGCTGCTGCTGCTTCGACGACGCACCCACCACCAATCCCACCAGCCCCGCCCCAACTCTGAGCAGGAGCTTCAGCGGCACCCACACCAACCACCACACGGGCCCGTACAGCCAGCGCCGAAACACCAACCACACGATCGTCGCCACCAGCAGCCAGAAGCTCGTCTCGAGATACCAGGTATCGCTCTTCTGGCTGCGCAGTAAGGTCCCGACGAGGCCGCGCGAGGCCTGCAGGAGTGCGTCGACCGAGGTGTAGCGCGTCGTCAGGTCCTCGAGCGCGGCGGTGCTGGCGTCGAGGGTTTCTTGGGCGAAGCGGGAGCGTGAGAGCGAGGACTGGAGCTGTGCGTGTGTGGAGCGGAGGGCGGCGGTGACGTCGCTGGAGGCGTTGATGAGGAGGTCGTCGGGGTTGTTGTTGCCGGGGCGAGTGCTGGGTTTGGTGGGGCGGAAGAGAGTTTGTTGTTGTTGAGCTGGTGGGGGAGAGGAGGAGGGGGGTGCAGGAGGAGGAGGGGGAGCACGGAGAGAGGCGAGGAAGAGGGCGCGTTCTTGTTCGGCGGCTTGGGTCGCGGAGCGTTTGGCTGAGATTTGGGCTTTGCGGAATTGGGATCGGGCTCTTGAGGCGTATGTTAGTAGAGTAGTTTTAATGAAATGCAATGGGTGTGGAGCTCGTACTGTTTGAGGTCCTCGTCAAGCCTTACTACTTGTGCCGTCACTCGCGCTCTTTCTCTGTCCTTGTCGCTATTCCTCCTCCGACTGGTAGTAGATGTGCCAGCGCAAAAGTCTTCAGCGTCAAGCTTTATGAGCTCGAGGTCTTCTTCGTGCTGATTTAGGCGGCTGTGAATTTCTGAGCCAAGCTCTTCCCTCACGCTGTTGGACTCGCTCTGAGTTACTGGCGAGGATCCCGGTTGAAAATTGAGTTTGGCAAGACGATTGATGAGACTGAAACTTTGTTTCAGCGACTCCGACAATGTTTGGAGACGAGCGGACAGGGTTGGTGAGGCCGTAGGCATGGCGAACTGAGGGAGGGGTGGTGGAAAAAGGGTGCGAGGATAATGAAGCTCCAGCTGGCTGATGTCACAGGGCAGAACACGGCCAGGAGCCCAGACAAAAATAAACCAAAAAAACAAAACCCTCTTGTCTCGTCCCCAACGACACCGCCATCGCTCATCGCATACGGCTTTTCAGTCTTGTGTAAGCCTTGACCAAGGCACCAAGATGATTACGCGCTTCATTACCTCAGTTCGCACGTCCTTCAATCCCTTCACTCGTCCCGGAAAGACCGCTCGTTCCTTCCTTGCTCTTCTACCACCCGATGCGCGAAACAGTATGAAAATCAATGTGCGGACTCTGCCCAGAACATCGCACGATCCGGCTGCTTTGGGGCTGTCCTTCAGTGCGTGAAACTACTAAAAATCCTGCATGGCCTTTCCATGCTAACAATTGCGACACAGAAGATGGCAAGGAGATGAGTCTGGATTTGGATAAACTAAAAATAAAAGACGTGATGGAAGAGGTTGACAGGCATTCCCGAATGTTGAGCCGGCAGGAAGAGCTATCAGCTGGTTGAGACACGTCCTTACGCTTCATAATGGCCTGAAGGAGTTTGGCATGACCTTATTCTTGGATGCTTCTGTTCGTGTCGTATCGATGTGGCATTCGTATGGAGAAAATGGTCTCACTCTGTATTCACGCAACAATTGACTACGTGCCTCACCGGAGAGACGTGAAGGCTTAACACCCAATACCCACGATTACAGAAGCGAAAGTCAAGAGCGCCAGGATACCCGTCGTTGGTTGCGTGTTGGAGTTGAATAGTTTAATTACCTATGTACTATCAACGAGCCGGAAATAAAGATATTCAGCTACAATGAGCGACATCTTATTTCTCGACGTGTAACTTTTGTCTACCGATGCATCCACACCGATCTTTCTGCATGTTTCCTTTCGGTCCAGCTCGACATATCCAATCACCGGTGACATCACCTCAGCCATTGGGTTGAGCAACGAGCCATCCAGAGGAAGAATACTATCCTAGACAGATGCACCAGAGATGAAGAACCACTTGTCGATGCTTGGGTCGATAGGGGCGGGCTGCAGATTCTCTCCACGAGGAATGTTGAGCGTGCTTGGGTCGACGCGGTTGGGGGAGTGGGGAACGCTAGTATTTGTGCTGCTTCAGATCAGTACGGCGAAGAGAAAGAAAGGCGGATGCGAAACTCACAGCGAAATGTCGCCAGGCTTGGTCTTGCCAGTGGCCAGACGCTCCCACGCCTCTGCACATTCGCGCACAATGTCCGTAGCATACTTCTTATTCTTACACTCGCCAGAGAAGGCGAATTGGTTCTCCGGCTTGCCATCCGGGATCTTGTAGATGCGGAACCACTCGTTGGTTGCACGGAGGAGGCCGGGAAGGTGGCGCTCCACATCTTCGATGTCGTTGAGCTTGGGAGCAAGAGGATCGTTGACATCAATGACAATGATCTTCCAGTCGGTCTCCTCCTCGTCGAGCAAAGCCATCACACCGAGAATCTTGACCTGCTTAACCTCACCAGGCTTCGCAACGAGTTCACCAATCTCGCAGACGTCGAGAGGATCGTTGTCACCCTTCGCCTTGGTCTCGGGATGAACGACATTCGGGTCTTCCCATGTCTTGATTACGTTAGAGGTTGTGACAATCATATGGAAAGAGGCTTTGGTCTTGTGCGAGCCTTGCGTACCTGGGGGAAGGCACCGTAGTTCCAGAGATAACCCTTGTGAGGAAAACAGTTACGGACAAACCGCAACTTTCCCTTCTTCGTATCTTGCTTGATAGGATTGAGCGTTTCTTCTTTGGATATCTATGCAGCAGGATTGGGTTAATACGACGCTAGATTCTGTTGGGAAAAAGCTGTGAGTGAAGAGGGCATCAGACAAACCTCCATCTTGGCATTGGTCCAACGAGGGACCTCGACAATCATGTTCAGCACAGTCTGCTGCTCATTGGCGTAGAGGGGAATGTCGTGGAAAGGAGAGAGCGGTGTGCCATCCTTTTCGATGTAAACACGGTGCTCCAGAGTGTTGGGAGCAGCAATTTTACGGGCAGTGTAGACGGCGGGAGCTTTTGAGTGGTAACCCTTTTCTGATATCGGAAGCGAGGCCATATTGACGTTGGATGGGGAGGAATTGGAAAAATGACGAGCGAGTTGTGCAGTGCGAGAGTGTAGACTTTGAAATTCAGCCGTGGTGGTGGGGTTGCACGATGCCAGCTTTACCAACGTCACTGCAGGCTGTCGGGCTTGGACAACCTGGCTTCTCGCACAGGACAGCGATACAGCTCGAAGAAAAGCTAATGGATGCGATTGAGGGCCGAACATGCAGCCACGGATCGAATGTCGGAGCAAGAGCAACTGAATCGGTCAAAGGTTCCAAGGTTGGCTCCTCAACCAAGCCCTCCGGACCCTGGATTGGCATATCAAGGTAGGTACCTGGCCGCTACCTCGGGAATACGATTCAGTCACTCGGGAACGCTATCGGGTCGAGTCGAACCCATCTTCTAATATAGTCTATTAGGCTTCCAAAATCCTGCCAATATGGGCACCTCTTCTCTCATCAATTCATCTTCGTGACCACCCGTTTCGTCTACTAGCGTGAAATCACCATCATGGTCCATTGTCCCATCCTGCAGGCTGCCTCCATGCCAGTCTACATAACCCTGCTGGACACCGCTGTTCCATAGATCGTCGATACGCTTATCGAACTCATCAAAATCCTCACCATAAGAAGGGGCATCGCAGATCCCCTCACTTTCGAGTGGGACATTTGGTCTGATAGGAGCCCTACTTCCAAGCCTTTCAAAAGTTGCGTAGTCATCGTACTCAAACTGGTAGTCTTGTGCTGGTGGTTGAAGTGGTTCTTTTTCGGGCCTTGATTGAGTCTGCTCGTTGGATACCTTCTCCGCCTTTTCCATTTGAATCCCGAGTCTATGTCCTCTTTGTGTACCACTATATTCTGATGGCCTCGAAAGTTGGATAGATAGTGGCTTCGCGACCGCGGCCTCGCATTCATGCAGTAAGTGGGATAGTGATGAAGACGAATTTTGTACTATGTCACATCTGACTGCACTGGGGCTTGACTTGACCATTCGCGGGATCTTGGCATTGCCCTCAGTGTTCCTAGCAGCTGTTGACATAACTTTGCTTTCCCTCTGATCGGACTGAGATTCAGCATGGAAAAAACCCTTGCTGTAAGCTTCTTGTCCTTCACGATAACGAGCCGGAACTTCCCGATTGTCGCCGCTGTTACGAAGAGGTGGTTTTGGCAACTCTTTGCCCCTGGAAGGTGGCCGCGACGCCCCTAAGTGGGTAGGTCGCCGCCTCAATGTTTCCTTGTCGGGATGAGCAGTCCTATCCGAGGCGTGAGACGACATCAAACCGGTTACTGAAGATATCTCGTGATCGGAGATAGACCAAGTATAGTGACTTGTATCATGAGGCTCGTTTCCTCTGCTTCCAAAGCCCAGAAAGGGCCTGCCTGGCAGTTCGACGGCCGGAAGAGAACCTGCGCCAGTTTTTGAGCCTTCTACTGCTTTGTCCGAGGGCGTAGAGGATGGAAGGGCGACTGCTTGCTGCTGTGAAGCCTGCTGGCCGAGTGATTCGCGTCTGAGATCATATGGATCTGTCTTTTGCTTCTTTCGGTTTCTTGTACTCTGAATATTTGGGTCGCGCTCTGTTAGCGGGGGTTTTTTTGCTCCAAAGAAGCTCGAAATTTGCTCATCGTGCACCTTCTCTTGCCTTCTTTTTCTACTATTGCGCGCTTTCGTCGCTGCTTTGGGAGATTCGTTGGAAGGCGCCCTCGGCTTCTGCAAAAATTTCATCTCAGAGAAGCAAAGATCCGGAACTTAATTTACCGTTAGATGACTAGAAGCCCCCATTTTAATGCTTAACTTACGCCCTCGGCCTCTCCTAGGTGAGGAAGCCCTTCCATTTCTGAAGAGCCCTGCATCCTTCGACGTTTTAAGCTGTGTCACCGAAACCCCCGTTAGCCAAATGCTTCACTCGCAAAATCCCGCCTACCTCACCGTCAATCGATCCCTTGCTACATTCTTTGCATGAAATGTATGTACAAGGCCAACTCCAGGCTTCTCCTTACTGCGTCGAACTTTATTTCCTGTTTTGGCTTCTTTTCGCTTGTCCGATTTCGTCTGCCTTCGCTTCTTTGACTTTTCTAGCTTTGGATCATACCGGTCCTCCCGTGTTCTCCTCCTGCGTCTTTTCTTATACGGTCCACTCGACGATGTAGTCGGTGCCGAGAGGCGCGTCAAGTCGCTAGAACTCTCCGACGGCGTGTCACTCCGAGATGTATTTTGAACCCCTTCTCTCGTGTCATGTTGTGAAACAGGGTCTTCAAGTAGCGAGCTATCTCTATATGAGTGGCGCCGTCTGCGCTTATCCCTCAGCAAGCCCGGTTCGGGGTTCGCGCGTTGGAGAAATGAGGGGATGCCTAGTCTTGCAGCCAGTCCTTCCCCCTCTGGCGCAGATGTGTTCTGCAGCCATTGGTCAATGTCCATTGCAAGAGGTGGTGGTCTGCTAGAAGAAGGCAACAGCGGCAAGGTCTAGGAGGGTGGGGAGACGAATGCGGCTTCTGCGCCGCGAATGCTGCTTCGCTACCTATGCCGTATGGCTCCACTTATACCGTTGTATTGCTACCGCGGAGGAAGTAAAGTCTGGACAGACTTGAAATACTCCGCGATTGCGCGCCAGCGATAGCCCACGCGTGGAGACTGACAGCTTTATTTACCGTGGAATTTTTAAGTAATATTCAAGAAGGAAGACGAGTGTCTATCTGAAATGTCTTGCTGACTGAACGCATCCTCGTTGATTTGTGGTTTTGCCGAATGGCGGCCGTAGGTGCAGCTGACCCGGTCATGCAACGCCGAACCCTGGAGCATGGGTTTCTTGAAGAATGAAATCTCACGTCAAGCCTCGACTGGCAATGTCCAGCTGCCCTCCGGGGTAATGGTTACACAGTACCAAGATGATGGCATCGCTAGTCGTAGAAATTGTGCTGGAAACCTCAATCGTGCAGGAGGCCAAAGCCATCAAGGATGAGAGACGACAGATGCACGGTAAGTTTCAATCATACCGCATAAGGGATACGTCTTGGCCCTTGGTAAACAGTCCTCAGTAAAGAGATGAAGTCGTAACGATACCAACTGGACGGCTTTGCCGAAATGCCGACGCGCTCGTTAGCGCCGGACCCTCTAAAATGGAGTAATGGATGCCCATCATTGCTGGAACCGTGGACACCCGGTAAAATCCGACGTTACGATGTATCATGCTCACTTGGTGATGAAAATGACAGATATTCGGTCTCTATCTCGGAAGGAAGAAATGCAGCCTTCTCATCCTTATGACCGGATTATCCCATTATGGAGCTTTCGAACTCTTTCACTGAGTTTTCTTCACTTTAACCGCCCCACCAGGACGTCAATTGGCTCTCTGTATGCCATAATGAGTTATTGTAATCAGCCTGCACAATGCGATCAGGAGAAAAAAGTGTTGGCTTCCCACTTCGTGATGGTCATCTAAACATTCACCAGTGGTACTCACATATACCAGTGATCCAGTTATACACGGAGTTATCTCCGTTGTTAGTACACGCACCGGAATAGCCTTGGCAGCACGCGTGTGGTACTGTGGAAGTGACCAGGTATGTCAAAATCGTACTAGGAAATCAAGATGGCGATGATGGAGGTGGCGGCATGTTATCGATTTAATGAATGCGCTAACGGGCTAACGTTCTTCTCCACACGCTAAAATCCGTTAAGCTTCCTCTGAGCCCAGATGCGCCTATTTGAGCCCGATCCCACGTTTGGGGGGTATCGTCCTTCTTCGCAAACGTTCTGGGAGGGGGACCCCTGTGTGGTTCTAGGCCTTGCAGCAGGAGCGCTCGATCAGGAGCGTCGTTGAGCGTAGCTAGAGACGACATTTTGCCCTATTAGGCCCGTACATGACGAGTAACCCTGCCTAGTACAGGAAACGTGCTCTTGCATAAGGCAAAAGCTTGGGTTCGTTGAGACGCAGCGAATCACGAAGGATAAGCCCTATTGGAGCCGCCGTCTGGGGCACCGTCGATGGGCCGCATGATCTTGTAAACACGGGACGGCAGCGATACTCATCCAGGTCAACTGCGTTCTGATCGCTTCCTTACAGCCAGCGCTGCCTGCAGCGGCATCCTTCTGCTGCACACTTGCCACAGCACACGCATTACTGACCCCGGACCAGCTTCTGCGAACCAGTCCTCTTATCGGCATCTGCAAGATTAGCCGTCGAGGTTGGCGCGCATTCACTAACGTCTGATGAGTGGTCTCTAGTAGAACGAGAAAGGCCTTAGCGTCGTATTCAGTCATCGAAGGAGGGGGAGCTCTTGGCCCAGTTTCTTGTGCCCCACCAACGGCGGCTCTCGTCGCCTTCCCCATCACCATTTACCTTGAACACGAACCGGATAGCCGTGCTCTTGATTATCTCCCGTAGCCTTGGTCGGCGCTCAGCTTGGAAGCGCTTCCATTCATTCCCGCTGCCTCGGATCTGCCCAAAGTTTGTGACCTGTCACTCTGTCCACTAAGCCGGAAGCCGGGGCCACTCTGTCTCACTTTGCAACATTGCGCCACTGCCCTGGAAGTGGCCGTTTCATTTTCTTCTCTTGCGCCGTCACTCGCCCTCCATCGTGACCTCACTTATCACCTGAACGGAATTGACTGGGACATTGAGCGTGCCAGAGATCGGTGGTGCCCTATCATGTCCAAATTGTTCATTGGGTCTGCATCTTCAAAATGCCTTGGAACCATATCGATGGAGACTGAGCTTACTCAATCCGTAGCGGCCTCGCATGGCATACTGATGACCTGACCCTCCGTTCCAAATTCGAGGAGTTTGGCCAAGTCGAAGAAGCTGTACGCCCCCCGCATCTCCAGTATCTGTACTTTCGGCTGACGCCAACGTAGATTGTCGTAAAGGACCGCGATACGGGTCGTAGTCGCGGATTCGGCTTCGTGCGCTTCACCCAAGAGTCGGAGGCAGATGCAGCCATCCAGTCGATGAACAATGTTGAGTGAGTCATTGCATTATCAACACTCAGCTGTGCGAAGAATTTCGCTTGGACAAGGCTTCAGACATCTTTGCCTCCTGCCAGGTTGGATGAAATTGGCGCGTAGCCGAGTGAACGCTCTCGTCTTTACTGACTTCGAGTAGATTCGATGGCCGCACGATTCGCGTAGACAAGGCTTCTGATCGCGGTGGTGGAGGCGGCGGAGGCGGCCCAGGTCGTGGCGGATATGGCGGCGGCCGTCCTGGTGGCTATGGGGGCGGCTACGGGGGAGGATACGGTACGTGAATAGTACACCAAGCGCGATACGGTACATTAACAGTTTACGTAGGTGGTGGCGGCGGTGGCGGATATCAACGACAAGGCGGCAGTAAGTTCAATAGAACATAGTCCTGTCCACATATACCGTACGAC
This sequence comes from Astrothelium subdiscretum, assembly GCA_021030935.1. Lineage (NCBI taxonomy): Eukaryota > Fungi > Ascomycota > Dothideomycetes > Trypetheliales > Trypetheliaceae > Astrothelium > Astrothelium subdiscretum. Next base: position 292,172 of record JAGFMW010000200.1, read on the forward strand.
TTACTAAAAGCACCCAGGTTATGGAGGCGGCGGATGGGGAGGTAGCCAGGGTTACGGCGGTCAACCTGGTGGAGGCGGTTACCAACAAGGGGGTTCCTATGGTCAGGGCGGTCAGCAAGGCGGTTCTGGTCAATGGTAGACGACTCAATACCGAGCTCTTTATTGCAAACCTGGTCTCTTCGATTCCATGGGCTGGATGATGGGCATTTAAACTCGGAAACGGGAATGGAAGTTCTTTCAAGACTGTGACTGCTGAGGAAAGGTTTCAATTTGAGAGATGCTCTACTTCAGTTTTTCTTGGCTCGAGATATCCACGCGCTGCCTTTTGCTTTCTGTAGGCTTGAAATATATATGCAAGCCAAACTCTACTCCTGGGCCTGCTCCTTTGCTTCTGTGAAGGAGAGCATTACTTTAGTCTCTAGAATCCAAGACATGACGACACTGGGTAATGATTCTGGCAACATTGAGCTGAGTTTTCCAATTTTGAGTTTGGTGGCGAATGAGCATAATCAAAAAAGACCCTTTAAAGATCAAAAGGAACTTGGGAAGCCCAGGAGCTGAAATAGTGACGGCATCTCGGATTATTATTGTACCGATCAGATTTTCTTGGGTCCCAAGCATCGACAACCTAAGAACCGACGCAAGACTAACCCGCCAACCAAAAAAATATTCGTTGCGGTCAGGCGGTCTGTTATGTCCGATCAGCACCAGAATATCATCCGCTTCACTGGCCATAGATTCCTAACGCAGCGTCATGTGCTCTCTACGCTCACCGGACGGCCTATTCGAATTTCCCAAATTCGCTCTTCGTCCCCCTACCAGTCCTGGACTGCTTCCGCACGAGGTCTCCCTCTTACGTCTGCTTGAGGCCATCACCAACGGAACAACCATTGAATTTTCTTACACTGGAACTACCGTAGTTTACAAGCCAGGATTGATAACTGGCAGTGCAGCTGGGTACGGCGCAGGCAGCGGTGGTGTGATTACTCACGATATTCCAAACACCTGCTCCCGAGGTGTGAGCTATTTCCTCATTCCGCTTTGTCTCTTGGCACCGTTTAGCAAAGCGCCGGTAAAGGTCCAATTTACCGGTGGCGGTGTTATCACGTCTGGGACAGCTCACGGCGACATCTCTGCCGATAGCGTGCGTACAGCCATTTTGCCCATTTATGAGCAGTTCGGTATTAGTGGAGACATTCAGCTGCGCATTCTAAGAAGAAGTAACCCGGGACATGGGGGAAGGGGCGGGGGAGGGGAGGTGCAACTCGTATTCGCGAGCCAAGTGAGACTGCCCAAAACTCTGCATTTGCTCAACCCAGGAAGAGTGAAGAGGATCAGAGGAGTCGCATACGCGACTGGTCTTGGTGGCGCCAACAATGCGCGAATGATTGAGAGCGCACGAGGTCTGCTCAATCCTCTCGTCCCTGATACCTACGTCTATTCGGACGTGTCATCAGCTCCACAGCTACCCATCGAAGGAAGATCAGTGGGCAAAGACGGCAAGCCAGTAAAGCGTAAACTTGGGGTAGGGTTTGGAATATCGCTGGTTGCGTACACGTCAACAGATGTCTTGTACTCAGCAGATATGGCAAGTCCGCCAGAGGGGGGGAAGACACCCGAAGATGTCGGGCGCCAATGTGCTCTGCAACTGCTAGAGACGGTTGAGCAGGGCGGATGCGTCAGTGCAGTGGCAGCTCCAACCACGTTGATTCTCATGGCAATGGGCTCAGAAGATGTGGGCCGTGTACAAGTAGGAAGGAATGTGCTTGGGAGTGAAACGGTGATCGGCCTAGCAAGAGATTTGAGAACTTTTGGGACAAGTGGATGGGGCCTTCGGGATGCTCCAGGAGACAATGAGGACGTCATCGTAAGTATAGTTGGAGGTGGGGTGGGCAACGTAGGGCGAAAGATTG